>BGPR01041218.1:0-13695 GCA_013235015.1 Araneus ventricosus | reverse complement strand
TTTAGATTATTGTAAAAAGACAGATATATCGCCATAATACAGGGTTCTCACTTATATCCGTTACACCTCCCTTAACTTCTAAACGGTGACAGCTTAGGCCATAAAGCTGGTGTCTAGGTACAGTAAAAAGGCTATGCGCTATTCGATGAGACAACTTACAACGCCATCTATCGGCAAATTTTGGAATTAGCGGTCCTATCTCGTAAATGGTGAAAGATAGGAGAAAAAAATCAATTAGAAAGTTGTAGACCACTCTCGAGTTAGTACGAAAAGATACCGTGCGTCAATTAATACTCAAAACAGAATAAACAAAATGAACATTTTTTTATTGTGATTTTCAATACTATGGCGTCGTGAAATGCGAGCGAAGCGAGAAAAGACCACCTTACGGACTAAATACCAGCCTGTGTTGTGGCGCAGGGGAAACGCACGCGATTTGCATCCATGAGGACCATGGCTCTGCCCCCACCGGTTGCGTGTTTTACTGAATGTCTCTACAAACCGTGAAAACTTTCTTCTGATCTTGCAAAATCGTCTCTCCAAACACACAGCTCAACTCAACTATATCTGGTATAAAAATCACATGGAATTCTTGTATTATGTAAATGAAGATGGAATGTCATACCTGTTCACCAGAGACTACTACTATAAAAAGGATGTTTCTGCTGGGTTGTACGTTAAAGCTGAGGGTTATGGCAAAATTTGGCATTAACGAGTATTGCGAGATGTTGTTAATTTGCGGCGAATGTGGGCGTAAGGCAAAAGCAGCTGCAAGGCTGTATCGTGAACGTTTTCCTGAAGGCCTGCATCCTACACGGCAGACCATCTTAAAAGTTGTAAAACGTTTAAGGGAGACCTCGAGCTCGCGTACACCTCGTAATGTAGGACGTAAAGTCCAACCTGAAGATGTGCTATCATACGCTCTCGCCCATCCTCAGAGCAGCACAAAAATGATCAGTGAAAATTGTGGCCTCTCAAAAAGCCGCGTTTGGACAGTCCTGAAGGAATCAGGTGCTCATCCACACCTGTGCAGGTATTGCTGCGAAGAGATGCTGAGAGACGTTACACGTGGTGCAACTTTGTAATGAATAACTTAGAGGACCACCCAACATTCCTGGCAGACATAACGGATGAGGCATAACGGATGAGGCATGTTTCTCGTGTAACGGAATTTTAATAGACAGAACGTTCTTACCTGGTCGCTGGAAAATCCGAGATATGCTGTCGAAGTTCGACATCAGCTAGGCTGGTCGATTAATGTTTGGTGCTGAATTTTTAATGACAGGCTCATTGGGGACCAGTATTTTACGAGAGAACGTTAACATATGACAATGGTACTTGGAGCTTCTGCAGGATGTAATAACCCACTTTTATCAGAATCTACCGTTGCACCAGCTCCGAAATGTTTGGTTTCAACATGATGGCGCCCCTCCGCACAAGATTTCAAACGTTAAGCAGTATCTAATGGAGACATTCCAGAATCAAGTCAACGGGTATGGTGGTTTCGTAGAGTGGCCCCCGCGATCACCTGACTTGACCCCATTGGACTTCGTATGGGGACACATAAAAGGGCAGGTATATGCGACCCCTCCGCCAACATTGCAGGATCTTCGACGAAGCATTACTGATGCTTGTGCCTCCATAACACCAGTCATGTTCCACAATGTGCAGTGAGAAATCCAGTCCAGAGTGCAAATGTGTATAGTGGCTAACAGAGAGCATTTTGAGCAATATAAATAAATGATCCAGAAGATAGGGACGTGTCTCAGTTTCTTTCTTCCACTCTTTATGACATGACAATTTTCGAAATCGTGACCGAACAAATGTTCATTTTTTGCATTCTGTTTTGAGTATTAATTTGTGCAAGGTATCTTTTCGTACTAAATCGAGAGTTCTCTACAACTTTCTAATTGACTTCTTTTCTCGTATCTTTCACCGTTTAAGAGATAGGACCGATAATTCCAAAATCTGCCAATAGATGGCGTTGTAAGTTGTCTCATCGAGAAGCACATAGCCTTTTTACTATACCTAGACACCAGCTTTATGGCCTAAGCTCTCACCGTTTAGAAGTTAAGGGGGTGTAACGGATATAAGTGGGAACCCTATATAAAAGAATCATGCGAGTAGCATTTGACAGAGCAAGATTTTCCACCCTCTGTATTAAGAGTGCGATGAGGAAAGCGTAATACATTGGACTTAATATAAATAAACTGTTAAGGTTATAATTTTATTCATTTAAAATTCCTATTATTTAGCAAAAACTTATTAGTGTTTTGAAGAAGCAAAAAGTTTGGAAATGCTATAATGTAAACTGATTCGTAAAAACAGAAATAAGTTTCGTTTCAAATAAAAGCGTCTCTCGCAAAAACTATAAGCAAAAAAACTGTGCTGATATGAAAGAATGTGTAGATACAATAATCAAATATAAATTGGATATTTTTATACGCGCTTGGAGACTGTATAATGAGCTTACTTCGTTGAAAGTTCGAATAGCAGAGTAACGAAAAAAAGAAATCTTGACAGTTATTTTTATCTGCTTCATCAAAAACCATCAGCGCTGAGCATGGAAACGCATTCTCCGCTAGCGATACAGCTGTCTTTCGAACGGCTTCAATTCGAAACGTTTTTATAACTATTAAGGACAAATTTATTTAATACATCATTTAATTATTGTTGCACAGTATTTTCCAGTAAATATTTAATGAAACAACTTCTACAAAGCATCATAGGCTCATTGACATCCAGGAAAGAAGTAAAAGCCCATAAATTTCATAAAAATTTGAAATATTTTCGTATACTAAAGTTTAATGCCAGATTTTTAGTTTTATTTTTTAAAAATTATGCATTCTGTTCTCATTCTCCTTGGTTTTATTCCAAAATAGTATTTTTAAAAAAACTTAAGTTCTATTAACTTCAGCACAATGAGTAAGGGTTTTAATAATTATTATATTCTTAATTTTATTCTTTGCAATGCTTGTGTATCGATTGCTGAATTATTTTCATAAATTTAATTCGATGAAAAAAATAAGGTACAAACTTCTTAGTAGAAAGTATACTTTCTTTAATGAAAACGCATTTGAAAGATTCCTATGGAAATTTTGTGTCCAATTTATGAATATATGCAGATTAAGCAGTTAATATCTTCAACATAGTTTTAAAATAAAACGAATTCAAAATCAATACTCAGTTTTAAATTTTTCATTATCAACTGCTATTCTGATTTCGTAAACATTTTTTTTTTTAATCTTAATTATTTTTAAAATATACTCTTGAATCTACATATTTAATTCCGTATATTTCGATTTTTAAAACAATCAACGAATTGTCTGAAGTTTTATGGAAAGGATTTTTTAAAAAGTAAAATCTCTTTATTTAAATTTCAGTTTTTGGCATTAAATTTGTATATTTCTATTTGTAAAATTCCCTAAATATGTTCAACGACATTACTTTTTTTAAAATTGGACCTTGGTTTTCATTTGTAAATCATATATGTAGCATTGTTTAATAATTAAATTTTTCTGCATTTAATATTGGTCGCTAACTAATGAAAAGAATTCATGTAGATTACAAAAAAAAGGCATAAACAGGTTCTTCCACTGAAAATGAAATCGCCTTTTTATATTATAGGCTAATATATATTATACTTATTACGTAAATATTTATAAACACGAATTGCATATAAAAATTTAAAATGACTGAATTTGATGTATCTTAATTATCCAAACAGATTAATAATATAGCAATTAAAGATTGAATAATATGGAATTATAAAACGCAATTACTATTAATAAAAATATAGTACAATTTTTTTAAGGTCTTTGAAATTATAGTTTCAAACGTGGTTACTGACAAGTCAAAATTTGTATCTACAAATTTATAAATTAAATATGCTGACATCAAACCATAACAGTTTGTAAGATTTCAATCTTTTGATAGATTCGAAATTGAGGTGATTCGACATCCTAACTCTAAGGACGAAGGAGTTGATCGCTCGGGATCGACTCCTCACTGTCGTGCTGCCATCTACATTTCGTTCCGCCAACTATAGTTAAAATAGTGGGGGTTTTATTATTTTAATCGATCAAGAGAACTTTCCTCAAAACGTGTTTTACTTTGAATTACTTATGCAATTTGCATTTACTTAACTTTTTACAGGCCGAATTCAGACTCAGTTTTATTTTCAATTTTGTTCTGCTTATTTAACCTGGAAATGGAATTTTAATTATGATCAGGCTCAGTGGCGAATCCGGGGGGGGGGGGGGCAAGGGGGAGGAGCTGACTGGGTCTGAAAATAGTGGTTGCCAGGAGTCAATGGGGGCCCACTCACATGTACAGTGTCAACATATAATATATTTTAATTTTGTTTATTATACATACAATAAATTAAAATTATTAGTTAACATACTGTATTCCTAATCTAAAAATCTGTTATATATTTATTACGAATTATAATATACATGTATTATGCATATTATTGGAAGTGAGAGATACCAAATATAAATACAAATTTATGACTGAGTTTGAAATAATTTTGGTGGGAATATAGCATAATGTATATTTGGAGCTATACTGTCATTTTGAGAACTTTTGAATCATACTAAAAATAAATGCGAGCGAGCACAGGACTTTTGCTCTCTAGAAAAATAAATTTTCTTTTCTTTCTCTCTCTCTCCCACACACATATATGCTGGGGGCCCTTATCGACTTGTGTAAGGGGGCCTTACCCCCTTAATGGGCCCTATCCCCATTGCCTGGGACACTTCCCATCAGGCAATGAGGATGCAGCGCCCTCGAACTAAACCAGATTTTTTTTATTTAATTTAAAATCACTACAACCGTTTGTTACTTATTTATATCCCTTTAAAAAATGAATAAATAAAAAAACGTGACAACATTTCTTCTTGGCTTGACAGACACGAAAATATCCTTACTTTTGTAGCCATTCCACTAGCACTCGTGCGTTCACACGGTTGAAAATACTTTTTGGCTATTTATTTCATTATGCTTTCATTAAATTATCGAAAGAATTGTAATGTTGTTCTAATTTGTCAGGTGGATAAAGTCTATAAAGTTAAAGTGTTTTGTTTCACTTAAGCCATGAGGCTTTTGACATTCGTCACAGCGATACAAATTTTTTTATGATCTCCCACCTAAATCTTAGATTCGCCACTGATCAGGTTGAATAGGAATATAATGAAAAAGTTACTTTTATAACTAAGCCCATACATGAATTAGATTTAATAAAAAATCAAATTTTCAAATTTATGAAATTTTTAGGAAGGATCTGGTAGAAATTTCAGATTTTTCAGTAATTTAGTAATTTTTTATTTCAAAAATTTCAGATTATTTTATTATATTTCATTAATATTTAGAAATTTTTAACTTTTTTCGAAAAAAAGGCGAGGGGTCGTCGAAAAATGTCTAATTTCTTTTCCTCTCTATCCGAATTCATGGAGCAAATAAAATCTGTTCTAAAAGTGTTGTTCGACAATTTCAAATGGTATCTGTATGGTTGTCATTCGGAAATAAACATAAGAAAGGCGCAGTTCGGGTCCGCGCCATAGATTTTTCGTGAAAACGTCGGGATAAAATCATAAAATAAGTGTTTCGTATTGATATGTAATTTAGTTATCAATCTCTAATACAATATTTACACTGTAGTATAATGGTCACAGAATAGATAAATCACAAGCTCCCATAGAACCTTGCTACATACGATAAACATGCGATTTATCTATTCGGTAACCATTATACTACTCTGTGTCAATATTGTATTGAAAAGATTGATAATTAAATTATATATTAATACGAAATACTTGATTTATGATTTTATCCCGACGTTTTCACGAAAAATCTTCGGCGCGGACCTGAACTGCGCCTTTCTTATGTTTCATTTAGAGTAACTTTTGATGGCGCCATCTGTTGACAGTATATAGAATTACATTTCGCGCACACGCAGTAAAATATTTACTACAAATGCTCATATTTCCAGTAATATTCAAATTTTTGAATTCAAATTTTAATACAATGTTTATTTTACGTATTGTCAAGTATTTTGTAAGTTTCGCACAATTCGACAGAAAACTCTACATGTTATAATCAAAAAACACGCGAAGTTTGAAATTTTCTTATAGTCTGATAAATATTTTTATTGTCTCACTTTGCGTGCTAGTAATACTTCTAGAGCTCTTTAAAATGGCACCAGAATCAACCTTCTAGCTAAACGCGTTTCCACACTACACTTATTTATAACCTTACATAAAAATAACTCATAACAATCACGCGCATGCTCCTGCATTGTTACGATGGAGTCACAGACAAAACAAATACTATGCGACAAACTCGTACAGATATGATCTATCCGTTGAAGGGCCAACCGTTCTTTTCGTATCAATAGTCTCGTAGTCATTAGCGATTCAAATCTGACGGTATTTTGTCACTCAAGAAAGTTCGACCGACTAGCTCTGTAACGAGCGGAAAGACGTTTTCACGTCAAAAAAAGCGAAAATTATATATGAACTTAACGTTTTGTCTCAATTGTGCCTCGTCGCATTCAGGCAAAATGGCGATTGAAGAATCTATGAAACAGTAAGAAGACCCAAAAAAGAATTAAAGATTTCTCAAAAATGTGAGTCATTCTAACTATTTTTCATTATAAACAATGTAGTCAGACTTCTCCCCATGTGGTACCTCGATCGAAATTGAAGCTGCATCTCACCCGCAGTCATGAACCCGTCGCATTCTGTATTGCTCTTCCTTCCGCCGCCTCTGGTGAACTCTTCGCGTCCGAAATATTTTCTATCCACAGGGCTAAAGCAAATTCTACTTGGAAAGTCCCTCCCGCACACGAATGGTATGCTGGAAATCGTCCTGGTCTGTCTCTACAATCCGAATGTACAAGATCCGCACAGACTGCATTGGCCAGACTTCGCAGTGGCCATATCAAAAGCTTGAAATTCGTCGACAAGGAAGACTTTTTCCTCTTGCCCTTGTTCCTGTCCTGCTTCTTCCGCTCATGTTATTGACTGCATTGGCGCCTCTGCGAGGCTGCTGTGGAGTGAGGGGGAACATGAACTTGTGGTACTGTTAGAGCGACATGGTATCATGGACCTGGTCTAGTATTTGGACCAGGGGACATGAAACAACAACAATGTTGCAAAAGTTTTCGGAATTAAATTCAAATAAAAATAATGAATACCTCTTTATTTTTGATTGCGCAGCTTTTTGAAGGAAACTGGTTTTATCTTCCAACCACGCTGTATAACAAGCCAATGATTCCGAATATCTTCGCACTAATCGAGATGATTGATCTGATGACTTTTGTCAATAGCTGGTGAGCATAGGTTACATCGGTTGGAAGCGTGTAGAAAGAATCTTCTAATGACTTTAAAAATACACACATTCCGTCCTTCTGTAGCATAGTTAATTCATTCTGTAGCATAGTAGTAGTAGTATAGAAACCGTACTAAAGAAACTAATAAAGATAATGCATCTCATATTGTATCGAAATTGTGTTATAATATTGTTTCGATACACTATCGGATTATCGTAAGAAATCCCGATCAGCATAAGATATTGTACGATAATTCCACGCTGCTGTTCAACATTTCAAATGCTGTACAATATCGTAACAATATTATAAAACATCTTGTGCTACTAGAGATTATATGGATCACAATGTGTTCTCTTGCATTTAAGCCGTGTTATAAGGTTCAAAACAATTAAAGATAACGCTTTATAGCTTACCTTCGCTTAATGTTTAATTGTTTTTTGTATAACAAATTATGAATTTTTTACTTTGATGTCGTAACTTTTTGTTATACGATGTATACAGAAAGTACTGCTATCTAAAAAAAATCAATTTCGATCGATGAATCTCCATTTGTTAGACCTTCTCGAGTCCGAGAAAATTTTGCGAATTATATCTGTTGGTCTGAACACGATACTGAAAAACGGTGCAAAGCAGACCAATGAAATTTAGTACGCTTCAACGAAAGTAAGTAACAGAATTTCACATGTCACGAAATTTTGCATGCGGTTTTCACCACCAGAATTACAGATATGCACCATATATTTTACCAAATCAAAGGTTTCCCTGCCTATCGTCTCATCTTCGTACGTGTGCTTTTGCTCAGAACATAACCAGACTGAAAGAGTTATTACTTTACACACAAATTGTAGACATGCGTTCAAAATTTCACCTACGCATCTATTGACGAGAAGAGATCCAAAATGTATTGTTACAAACATGGAAAGTCGCTTCCTAGCAATGTGAGTCTTAAGATTGGGAAGACAGTTTTACACGGGTAAGTATGGGATGATGGCAGCAGCCACGTCTGTACCCCTGATGTTGGCGACTTTGGCGACGAAATATGAGGTCTCAAAGGTGCTGGAATCTTCTCGATATCTCTATAAGGATAGGAGATACGCTTAATGTACTAGATGATTCCGTGTGGCGTCACGGCCTGCCGGGGGAGACTATATAAGAAGAGCGCTTGGATTACGGAGGAATGTTGATCGACTGGGATCGTCTTGGAGCGCGAACGTCTTTGGAGTTCTATCCGCTGTGTGAGATAGTAAGCTATTAGACTCGAGCGGTAGTAGTATTGATCCAATAGAACGACTTTAAAGTTTCGTGTGCAGTGTTAGCTGGTGAGCTGAGCGTTATTGAAAGTGCTGTCATTGTCGTTATTAGTTATTTTCTGACTGTTTGTGTTGCTAAATATCAAAGTGTTGAACTGTTATTATCTGTGAATTGTTGTATGTTTACATTGGTAATCTGTGCAAGAACTATTGCTTCCTGTACCCGTGCTACGTGTTTTCCTGTATATTTGTGAATAAACCCTCATTCTCCATTTTCCTGCGTGTTGAACTGTTTACCCCATTCACCCACAGAAAAACTTTTGTAACAATATGCTCAGTTTCCGTCACTATATTCAGGGGTGGCGCAAGTGGGGGAAAGGGAAGCCTAGGGCCCCCTGTCGGGGATGTTTCGACCCCCGTGGGGAAAATTTTTATCCTGTTCAACTAGTAGATGAAGATCTGTTGAAAATTTGAGACCAATTTCGTTACACCCCTCCCCCAATACAGCAGGTCTTGCCCACCGTCGGGGATATTCTAACCCTACTCCTGACTATATTAAGAAGCTGAACATGAGGCGAGCCATATCACATTGATCGCCATATGAATCAGATACGATTCCTACCTACTATCTAATCAGCTGAGATAGCAAAGAAGTCGTCTAATTGGATAGATGGTTCGAATCTCAGACGCGAGTCTTGGCAACTAAGGTGATACTGTACGAAGGGGAAGAACACTCTAGCTATTTTTTAAATCTTACAAGATTCATTTTTCTTAAAGAAAAGCAAACCTAAAAGTATACCGTCTGTCAAGAAATTAATCATATTTTCATTCAGAATTGGTAAGGATTATTCAAAATAAATTGAAAATCAAAATGATCCTACCTTTTCTGTCGACCCGGAGAGAGCATGCGCGGAATCTGCAATAAGCTTTGTTAATTCATTCGATTGAATCACGCACTACGATATAAGACACGCTGAATCATGCTTTCAAATTGAAAAAAGCATTATATTGACTATTAGACACGTAAATCACAACACAGATCTAACACAGGTACATGAAGCTAGAAGCAAAAGATTAGAAGAGCACAGTAATGGCGTAAGTTTCAGTTTCTTCTCCAGAGTTTCAGTTTCGAGGTAACCCGAAACGCGCTCTCTGGAACAGCAAGTCCGGTCTTGATGGAAATCAGAAAGTCACGTGGTAGAGGGTAGTTCAGTCTGTTTTGAACACAGTCTGTCCGCCTCGAGAACTCTGTTCGCCAAATAAGTTAGGGAAGATACATTTCGAATAGGAGGAATCCCACGGATGTCGGGGTTTTATTTTATTCTTAGCGCCAGTTTGGGCAGTAAAAAGAGTACATCATTCGTGAACTTCTACCTACTAGAAATGGATTCCTCCTACGATAACCCATTGCTATAGCCACCGCCGTCATCTAGACGACTTGGAGAGCAGAGTTCTCATGGTGGATAGACATTAGATATAGCATCATTCAAAGTAGTGTGATGGAAAATTTCGAACTGGGTGAGGATTTGTAAAATCGGATTATATATTCAATGTAATCAGAAAATGCATTCTAGGACCGCGTCTGGAATTTTCGCACCGTGTTATATGGAAAAAGTAATCAAAATATTTAGATGCAGGAGGATAAAGAAATCTTTGTGCTAGAAACAAAAAAATTCCTTTAACAGACCGGAAGACGAACATAGATTACTTCTGTCAGTAGATGGAAGAAAAAGAAAGTTTCACTACACTCCCTCTACCTTTTCCTCTTCTAATTTATGAGGATGACAAAGTGGAAGAGGATGCAACTGACGATGAGATATACCACGCATAGGTTAAGAATCAGTCGACGTTGGGGGCTTTAAAAGTAATTTTCAGCCCCCAAGTTCTAAGCAAGTGCAGCTATCGAAAAACATCAATGCGAAAGTTCTCCAGGATAAGGCGATAATTCGCCTAATTTGAATTATTTTTCTATCTGTAGTATCTTATGAAGATAATGGAGTTTCTTTAATTTGCACTGAAAGAAGCTTTCCGACAGCTCTTTATAAATTATTCTTGCTTGTGCAAATACTTACAAGACACTTCCAAAACTGTTGGCGTAGATTCAGTTCACAACGATAACGCCAATCGTTCATCTGCACATAGGCCTTCATAATTCTATAGCAATCTTACTCTAAATTCAGAAACTTCTACTCCAGCCTGAGCTTAGTTGAAATTCTGTTCTCTCCTGAAAACCCTGAAACTCTCCGGCATACAAGACCTCAATGAAATCTCCGCCTTCCTACTGCTCTCTCTCGAATCCAAGGCACAACATCCTACAGCTCTCATTCCGGTTCCCAGAAAAAGAGGAAACAGTGACGACCACCCATTTCACTCAAATTCAGACCCCCCGCGTGAGCTAACAGTTCCTCTCCAAACGACACCTGGACCCATTCACAAGTAATCAGCTACGATGATTGAATGCCATTCACTACACCATCTTCATTCGCAAGAGAGTTATGGGGAAATGAAAATTCAATCCACCACCACCAATTACAGGCGCTTTGAGCTGGACAGACCATCTACGAAGTCGGCCGAGATTTTCACCCTCTCTGCAATATATCTCGCCGCTTCAAGTCTTATAAGAACGACTCGAGTTATCCAGGCAACGGGAACAAAACGCTAAATAATTATGTTTTGTACATATAAGTCACCGTTATTTCAAACTTTACGTCAAAACACCACAGCAAAACATGCGAAATTTCGTTGCAACAGCTGGAACCATTGACGACATGTGCCATTGCGACAACCATTCGTCACGTACGAGCAGATGTAGATAACCTATGCAAGTGTTTTTCTTACATCTGGGCTTTCAATCTGCCTTCAGATAAAATGATTCAAAGTTGATAAGATGTTTTAAAGCAGATAAAGTGTTTTTACTAAAACGATACCCTCACTGTTGCATCAAAATGTCGCATTATGGTATAATCTAGAAGTAATGTTGACTTTTTAATGATTGAGGGGAAGTATCATTGACTTTTGTAAAACAATAACCATAACAACCATTTATAAACCGAATGCGTTTTATATGACGAAATCCATTAGCTTATGAAGCCTTGCAGATAAGAAACTTGGCAATATAAAACTCGCATATCTAAGTTTGTTTGTTTATCTAAGCGTTACTTCTTCTCTCCGCCAGGGAATGACATCTTGTCCTAAACTGGACCTTGTGCCAATAAAATATATCATTATCATTATCATCCGCCAGGGAATGACGCATTATTCGAGATAGCCCATGCAAGAGATTTGGAAGTTACTATTTTGACTTTGTTCAATTCATAAAAGAAGAGTTACAGGGAATGCTGCCTGTAGACAGCAGGCAATTAGGAAACGTGAAAAGAGAGTTGCTGAAACTGACGAAGAAAGAAACCGCCGACTGTCAACTATGGCATACCGTGGCCAGGACATTAGAGCGGCAGAAACAGAAGAACAAAATAATAGTCGATTGACAGTAATGGCACAACGTGTCCAGAAGAGAAGAGCGGAAGAAACAGAAGAACAAAATAATAGCCGATTGACAGTAATGGCACAACGTGGCCAGTAGAGAAGAGCGGAAGAAACAGAAGAACAAAGAAATAGCCGATTATCAGACATGGCACATCGTAGCCAGGAGAGAAGAGCCGAATAAAACAGAAGATCAAAGAAATAGCCGATTGGTCAGACAAGACGTGTCACGTAACCTCAGGGAATGACACATTATTCTGGATAGCCCGTGCACCGCCGGGCCATACAGCTAGTATTCATTAACCTTGGAATGGTAATGGCGAATCAAATCGACTCCCAATGAGAAGTCTACGGAGTAACGTTACCATTCCAGGGTTAAAATGGATTTTCACCGCGAGCTATTCAAAGGGAGAAGGAAACAATACGGCGGATGATAGAAATGGAGAAGTAAGCATCAAATCAACTCTCATATGCAATAAATTTCGCTCGGACAGGTGACGTAGCGACCGGAGAGCAAACTGAATGTCGATAAATATGCCCGGGTACCACTTACCGTCGCTACGCCATCGTCTCGAACCAGTCCCGAGTAAGACTCTCTTCCAAAGGTTAACCCTTTTCGGCGCAATGTGCCAGCTGATGGAACACCTAATTTCACTCGCTTCTCAATCATTATATTCAACTATAAATGGAAAATAATAGGTTTAGGATAGGGCTAATAGTACTCCTTTTAGAATGCATATAGCAGCCGTATGAAATTTTGTTTCGGAATAGGAATTATTAGAGATAAAGTTTGGGAAAATTCCTCAACTCGGAGATAAGTATTTTGTTTCCAGTTCTGGACGTTTACAATTTTAGCAAATTAACTGGAAAATTTTCCTCCAATAGTCTTGAAGTTTTAATTTATGATTTTCTGTAACATTCAACATTATTTTTTGAGTGTATCAAGGTGGCTGTATCCAAGAGGGTTCTCATATGAGGGGGGTGATCCCAAAGAGGGACGACCCCCCCTCGGAATGAAGCAAGTTTTTTAAAAAGAAATTTTTTGTAGATTCTATGTCTAGACAATAAACTAAACTTATTCATCTTTTTCATCATATTTAAAAAAAATCGCACCCTTGCACCGCAAAGGGTTAAAACAAATTTAGGTTTCCAGGCTTTTCCAGTCAGTTGACAAAATTTTCTGAAAGGAAAAACGTCCTTAGGGGGCCCAGAGAGTACTGCAGAAGCTCCATTCCACATGCGTCCTCCCGGCGTATCGCGCTGGTAGGGGCTTCGTGGCGATTGGCATCAACTTTCAAACAGGAGCTTTTTGCAAGACGTTGAAGTCTCTATAATAAGTTTTGGCTGGCGTTCTGTATCTAATATCCAGACAAGTTCGTGATGGAGGGTTAATATATTTCGCCTACAATGAAGGATTGGAATCATTGGGAATTAACTAGTTAGTCTTATGCGAAGCAAGTAGAAACAAATGTAGGGCAAAGACGTCGTTTTCCCTAGAATGTAAACACTTACAGCCAAAAAAAGACAACTTGTTGAAACAAAAGTGTTTATTTCAGGAAATAATGGTGAAATACAGTTTAACAATCGATTTCTTAAAATTGAGCAAGTACAAAAACTGGATCGAGAAGGAAT
>BGPR01041217.1:0-13695 GCA_013235015.1 Araneus ventricosus | reverse complement strand
ATGTCACTCACATTAGTTGGCTATCTGTTTTATGGTTTCCCAAATGAGAAGAACTAAGTATATATTCAAATACTTGAGTAATTTGTATTGGTAATTTATCCAGTTGTTACCGTTTTAACATGGTGCAGTCGAGTTGTCCATAAAATATCTACCATTCCTCTTAAAGTATTCACTGATACAAAAATTCAGTACGTAACTCCATAGAAGACACATTTTGAGCATGAACATAATTCTCATTCTTATAACATTAAAATAAAGACATTTCGTTCCATTCTGGAAATTATATTAATTTTTCTAACCAAAGAACGAACAAGCATCTCTAAATAAAATTATCTTGGAAACTTCCCCAGAGTATATTCCAGCTCTAATATCGGGTTAACGAACCTTGCAAACAGCGATCCAAAAATGCCTTCCTTATCTTAATTGTCCGTTCTGTGGATTAGGCAAGCCGTGTACCTAAATGGATTTTAAGAGGAATCCAACGCAGAGCCCCAGATAAGCCGTTTACGCCAGGAGAACTAATCAGAAATATCATTAAGATGGGTTTATTTCGTATTTAAGAAAGAGGACTGGATTTGTGGGGAAAGATTCGTTCTCTGCAAATGCAATTTGCATTTAAATACTCGTCGTTCAACCATTTTTAACGTTTAGCTAAGTGATCCTTTTGGAGAAATGAGGTTTGACAAAGGGAGACTGGTTAGTTTGAGATTTCGAGATTTGGTAATCATTATATGGACGTTCAAAGGTATGGAACAATCTGAAATTCTAAATGGTCTTATTTCGTTTCAATTTTCCATCGAATTTTTGTCTCACGCAACAATTTTTCGTTTGCAGAGATTATGAGAACAAAAAACGCGAGTGCTTGCGTTGCTTTGAAGCTGAAAATGCTCCTAATGAAATGGGATAAATTGAATTACGAAAGGAAAACTGTGCTTCATTTCGGTTTTAGCGAAGAAATTGGATTCGATTGAAACACTTCTGATTTCAAAACTTATTCCTGCTATTTAATGGTGATATTCACAATTGTATGTTTACTTAGATTTAGTTTTCGGTTTGAAGTTACACGAGGGCTGGTTTAAGGGAAAAATCGTAAATTTTAAATCTTGATCAGAAGACGAGGACAGCACCGTAGTAACGGTCGATAACATACAAACGAAAGCAATGAATACATGAAAAATTCTTTCTGAAACATTGCAAGGAATCTTTTCTTGTACTTATATTTGCTAATAAGGCAACTTAAAATGATAAGCGCAGTCAATATAAAAATAATGGATCAAATAATACAATAAGGGCGAAATTCCGGGCAGTGGAAATTGAGATAGCTGAAGTTCTAATTTCCTTTTAATATAGAAACATTAAGTATAAAGTGTCTGTTGACATATTTCTTTTTTAATGTTAAGCTTTTTGTGTTTTTGATCTTTGCGTTCTGTGCTTTTGATCTCTGCGTTTTGTGCTTTTGATCTTTGTGTTTTTGCACTTTGCGTTTTGTGTTTTTGCTCTTTGCGTTTTGTGGTTTTGCTCTTTATCTTTTTGTGCTTCGTATTTGGTCTTTATCTTTTTTTGAGTTCATTGTTGTAAACGATGATTTTTAAATTGTTCTGCTCACCCCTTGGGGTTCTTTGTAAATTATTTTTTAATGCAATTCATTTGTTTTGTTTTATGTTTTCCCTCCGGCCTGTGGAAGGCCTTACACCCTCTTCGGTAGGCTAGGTCGGGGCGGGTTGTAAATAAATAAATAAATATTTCTTTCATAAGTTCTAAACATGCTCTTTAAAAATGAAGTAAATTCATTTTGCATTAATGATTATGTATACATAAAATTAATGATTTTTCAATGAATGGAATACATCCAGCAAATACAGCTAGAATTATGAGTTTTAAATTTGCATTAAATCTCTTTTTTCCCATAATTAGTTGATTTTTTTTCTTTTGTTCCTTGTATTATAGCAAGATAATTGCAAAGTTGACTGACGTTTTGAAGATATTTAACCTCTTAAGGACATAACCCGAGTTAACTCGTCCAAAATACCGTAAGTTACAAAATAGCTTGGACTTTAAGTAGTTAACGATACCGATATTTTTCTTCTGGTATATATTAAGCCGTGATATTAAATCAATCACACTAAAAGGTCGAGCGAATGAATAAGGTTTACATCGTCATTAAGAAATGAAATTCTCTAAAACATTGACACATGCAAAGAATAATTGTAGTATTACTTAAGGTCAGCCAAACAGTATCCACAGAAACAGTTTTATACTTAATACTATTCATCACTTGATAGTCATTGATTCATTTTTGCAACAATATAAGTACCTCTTAAAATTCCTAAGTATTCTCAAAAATCTTTCTCAGTGTACTAAACTCCTAATCCTAGCCTTAACTACTAATTGTATTGATGTTTCTAAAATGACTTCATTAGTTTAATTGTTCATTTTCTTGGATAAGACAAGCCGATGGCTTAAATGGATTTTAAGAGGAATTCCACGCTGAATCCCAGATAAGTCGTTATCATCAACACGATAACCCACGAATATGATTAAGGTAGTTTTATTTCGTGTTTGCGCAGAAAATGGCTGCATTTGTGGTGGAGGACCCGTTGACATCAAATGAAAATCTCATTTAAATGCTTGTAGTTCACCCGTTTGAATCGTTTATCTAGGTAATTCTCTTGGAGAACTAAATTTTGGTTTGACTTACTGACGTTGGTTAGTTTTACATTTTCGTATTGGAGAAAAAATATCGAAAGGAAAGGAACATTCCGAAATTGCAAATGATGCTGTGTGTTTTAATTTTTCGATATCATTTCTGAACCAAGAGGTTATTCTATTTATCCGTAATTATCTGAATAAAAATTTGATTGCACATTACCCTTTATGACAAAATGAATGAAACGTTATTTCTAAAGATGAAACTCCTCTGAAATCATGCTTTGTAATTTACAAACATGGGTAAGAATGTATATTAGAAACGTGTTTACTCATATTAGAAATAAAATTAATCGAATTTAATTTTATTGCTAGAGGTGAAACTGTTTCATTCGTCTTTTGCTCTTTGTTCAGTGCTGTTTAATATGAAATAAATGAAAGCACATTGGTAGATTGAAACATAGTCCTCACTAATTTTTGCTGTTTAGTAATGTTTAAAATGAAATACGTAAAATTATATGGCCAGAGTTGTAACAAAATTCCATTAACCATATGCTGATTTTTTAATAATATTTATGATTAAATGAACTCAGTTTTTTGTTAGAGCTAAACTTTCCTTCACTGACATTTTTTCGAAGAAAATGAGTCCTTTGAAAAAGCTTTTTTAATGGAAAAAATTTACCAGAATTTGAGCAATAAATATTAATAGTCAAATAAATGAAAGATTTAAAAAAAGTTCGAACTGAATATACGAGGGTCAATCAAAAAGCTAGTTGCACTGCTTGGGATAACAAAGCAGAATCGAAACTTTACAACAATGGTATATGAACACTAAAGTTCCATACAATAGCTACTTTTCGACATAATCACTTCCTTTATTTAAGCATTTGTCAAGGCGTAGCATATGTTTTTCCATGTCGTTTGCTAATAATTCCCGTCCAACGTCCAATAATCACCGTTGGATTAAGCACAAACTTTACGGAATTCAAGATGCTCGACAATAATCCTATGCACACTTCCATACGAAATATCCATTTCATTTAAGATTTCGTTTCCTTTTACACCTTTGTTTCCAAGAATGCGTTCATTCATGCGAACAACGATTTCAGCATTTGTCGAAGTTGGTGGTCTTCCCTCTCAGTAACCGTCATCAACATCGATACGTCCATTCTCATATTGCATCATTTTGCGACACCTTGACGCGATATTTCGTTCTGACAAACACTTTGTACAATAGACTATAAACTTAAGTGTTGTTTAATCTTTTTGCCCACAAAAAACGAATCATTCCATGCATTACAAATTTGGACGTCACTTGTAAGCTGCTGAGACATGTTCACGACTTCCGCGACTTGGACTGCCGCGTCCAAGCCACTACTTCACGCGCTGCAGTTAATGTCTGCAGTGTTACCACAAAGTTTGAACAATATATTCTGCTACCAAGATTTTTTACGAAGGAGTGGAACTAACTTTTAGACTGACCTATGTATATTTAAATAAATGGAAAAAAACATGCGAAGTATTTTTATCTTATATAAAACAAATGTCCTTTTCTATGCACCGTAAAGTTGTTTCCATCACAGTTATCAGTGCAACAAATATAAAACTGACGAAGAAATAGTAGAATAAATCGGCCAAATTTGTAATATCAGAGATAAGTATATTCGAAATTCCTTATCAGCATTCAATATAAAAACATTTACTCCAAATCGACTGTTGAGTATTATAGTGACCAGACGACCTGGTTTAACCGAAACATGCGGGATTCCCCGAATTGTCTCCGTTCGTGCCTACAAGTAAATAGATCGCACTTAAAAATTTAAAGAAAGATTCATAAGATTTATTATTTAAAAACATTAACTTTTTAAAAATTATTCACAACTTTTAGTACGCGCATGGGATGTGGTCTCTTTAATATAACTAATGTGAATAGATCAATTTGAAAAAAATACTCATAAAACATGCCGCTATTGCATTTTCATTTCTTTCTGCGTTTTCTTTCCAAATTTCTTCAAGTTTACTTTTACTTTGTTGTTTTATATATTTTGAACATTTTTAAAACTTATTTCGCCCACCAAGCGTCCGACAGTTGCAGTTTACATTCTAAATCACTCTCAGCTTATGTTCAGAAACTTTATCACTTCAGAAAGCTCTGACTATGCTTCTAAAAACATAACTTCATACAGGATGAGGGAAAGTCTTTCCCTTATTATAAAAGCAGCGCAAAGCCTTTCTCCGATTCTAAAACGTTAGCACGAAATAACCAATGAAGATAGCAATGAAAAAATTTTTACTTTGGGTAGGACCTGCTTCAAAGGTTTATTTACTATTATCGTCGAGCAGATTGCGCAACTAATCTCTAAACGTAAGCAGTGATTCAAAAGTTAATTTTTAATGAAACAGCGTACATGAGGGAAAAAGCGGCATGCATTTTGTGGTTCAATGAAACACGACCATTTTTGTTCAATAAGAGTAAAACATTGTTATGGTCGCAATCCTCTAGATGCCAATGCTATAAAACCAAAGTATGAGTTTAACCCTCTGATTCCTAAGGCCACTGAAATGAAGGGAACTCAAAATACGAAAAGTCAGAGCTCCTCTATCAAAGATAAGCGAACTTCACTCCCCCCCCCCCAAAAAAAACCACAAGACAGCTGGCATTGTCCGAATTATAAGTAAACTCTCATCTTCCCTAAATGCATCTAGGCGAGCCGCTCTAACGAAGAAAGCACGCACCGCGGGTGTGAAATCAATCACACTTAACGAAAGGGGGTGAAAATTTCAAAGTGACAGTCTGACGTTTCGGACGGCTATCGTCTTTTGCTTGAAGGGACGTATGGGACGGTCCCGTATCGATAAAGTTAAAGAAAAGTAGTGTTGATGATTTTCGAAAAATTGGTTTCTAGAGAGTGTGATACAAATGTGTACTCATTCGTCGTTCACTCTCTTGCAAGCAGATGATTGTCCCATACATACTGGATTTGCATCTGAGATTTTCAACAGAATAAGTGCCAACAACGATTATTTGATTCTTGTTTATTTTTCGCACGAATCCATTTTTCGTATCTTCTTAACAATAAATAATCATGAAGTTCTTATCTGGAGATTGGAAAAAACACATATTTCTTTATAGTTATAGAGATGCAGCTTCACATTTTCCGGGGAGGGGGTCATTGAAATTAACAATTTATATAAATAATATAATTAATGAATTAAATAAATTAAAAAATTGATATTTACAATTTATATAAAAAAGCATATGTTTACGTTTAATAGTTTTGTGCTATAAATTTCACTATTTAAAAGTTTATTTTATTTCACTAATTAATTATTACTAAAATTTCACTATTTAGGAAAAGACCTGTATTTCTCTAAAATAGTGTGACTTTTCTTAGGTATAAACAGCTCCTCATACAATTTACATCTTAATGCAATGAAACTTTATCACAACATGATTTTCATTTTCTTCATTTTTCAGTATATTAACATTGGTGTTTGTATTTCATTTGTTAAGGCATTTTTGGTGAAACAATAATGTAGACTGAGGCTTCAAGAGCCTCCAATTTATACAAAATAAACGTTTTTGTGATTTAACTGTCATTTTAAAATAAATCGTATAAAAATTACCGCAATCCTAACAGTTAATTACTGCTTTTTTAGAGTAGATTTTAGAACTATATCACGTATCTAACACTAAATTCTTCGGTATATTTATTTTGCGCTTGATTTTTTAATTCCATATCCAATGCACAAAGTTTCTTCTTCACATTTAAGAAATTTTGAATAGTGAAGAAGAAATTTGACCAAAATCTATATGCACAAATACTCTTAATGGTTTGCAGTCATCTACTAAGGCCACAAGAAGTTTTATGTTTCATTTCGTCCTATAAGCATTCTCTTCCTTTTTCATATATCTGTCACATAAAAAATGAAGGATCACACTTCCCGATATGCTGGAATCTGGGAATTTGATGCACTTGTGTGTTCTCGGTGGCAATATACTTATCATTTATTAAAATTTTGGCTCCATATACCAGTGTTCGCACCTGGTAGTGAATTCGATAAATAACTGATTTCAAGATTACATAATGTTTACATTAATGAATTAGAAATTAAAGGCTAAAAAGATCAAAATAATAAAAATCAAAATAATTTCTTTTAATTAGTACATTAATAAAAATGCTTTTAAAAATTACTTTTGTTAAATTTAATTTATAACTGAAGAAAAAATAAACGCATTTCTGTGAAACTCACTTCTTGACTAGTATTTACCTTGCAGAAATTAAAAATATGGGCGAATACATAAATTACTTCGTTAATACATATATCAGGTTGCTGTAGTTACTGTAACAGAAAATTACTTTTTAGTATTCGTTTTCCCATATATCCTACGTCATATATACTTCTTACACCCTACGAGGAGCGTCATGTAGCGCTGGTATCTATTGATATCAGGGTTGCATTTGACAACCTCGACTGGAAGGTCCTCTTTAAACTCTTCGATAAATATAATATTCATTTCTGTTTTAGAGGTTTTGTTTTTCATTACCTTAATAATAGAACCACCGTTACATACCTTGCCGGTTTGGATTCAGTTACAGTAAATGTTTGCCAGGGCTGTCCTCAAGGTTCAGTCGCGGTTCCCCATATTTGGAACTATTATTTTAACGATATTTTAAATTTAAATAATGACCTTTATTTTCTCCAGGCTTACACAGATGATTTCGATTTCATTACAGCTGCCGATTCTAGAAGTAAACTTGAAGGCAATGTTTCTTGATGTTCTTAGTGATCATTTACAGAATTTAAATTTAAAAATTGTCTCTGAGAATACACTTGCTGTCGTCTTCAGAGGCACTCAAAACCGTAACAGGCAGAAAAAGGGTCTCAATACCGACGGTTCTAGGATTGGAAATAATGTCGGGCCGCGGTATGTATTTTTAAGGCTAGCGACCTGCTTGAATCTTTCCAGTTTAAGTTAGCCAGCTACAATTCCGTTTTCCAGGCCGAGCTCGCCGCAATTAATTTTGTCTTTTGCTGGGCTCTGGAAAATGGGTATAAAATTAACATATTTACGGATAGTTTATCTTCTATAAAAGTTCTTAAAAAAGTTAATTCTAAATCTTATTTATAAATCATATTAAATCAAAGATATTTCAAGCTATTGGTTTGGTCGGCTTGTCCTGGGTGAAGGCTCACGCCGGAATCCCAGGTAACGAGCTGGCTGTCCAGTATGCCAAAATTGCAACTATCGATGGTCGAGAACTGAATATCTAACTGAACCTTATACATATTTAAAAAGGAAAATTAAAAATTATATCCTAGATAGCTGGCAGCGACATTGGGAGGACTCTGTCAAAGGTGTTAGAGTTAATAAAGGAATATGTCTTAACTGTAGATTTTAATTTATTAACACATAATGCACAATTATTATTTTTTATTTCTAGGCATGGTCCTTTGCTTATTTATATCGTTTTAAACAAATTAATAGCCCTTACTGCATATGCGGTGACCTGGGGGATGCCGAACATTTCGCGTTCGACTGCCCCCATACTCATGATTTTCATTTCACCCGGCCTTCAGAGACAAACAAACCCATTTGGTTTTCTTGTGTTCTTAAGAATCTAAAGTCTATTGGTAAGCTCTAGAGTATTTGCTTTATCTCGCATAAAATTTTGAACAAACTTAAAGGAGTGTAACCCTATGTTTAATTAATTAATTTTTTTCTCCTCTTTGTACTTCTGGTTGGATTCAGGTTGTGGTTTGTCATAATGTAGTCTTGTTATGTAACTTATTAATTTTTCACATATTTTGGAATATTTTATTACATATAATATATAAATATAATGATTGTGCTTGTAATTTACTGGAGATTTATAATTTAATCATTATGAATTTTTATACATACGTTTTATTCCTGTTGGCACACTTTTTGTCATTGTCTTAAATATTTTTCCATGTAGTATGGTATTGGTTTTTGATTGAGGTCTGTACTTATGTTGTTCTCAATGCTGTATGTTTATGCAGTGATAGGCATTGTTTACCTGAATGTTTGATATCTATATCGTTCTTTTTTATTTGTATTTTTATGATGATTGGTATTTTTGATGTAGTACTCTATATTTCGATGTCTGTGCAATTTAAATATATTTAGTCTGTATTGAATAATATTTTATGTATTTTGGGTATATACCTGCGTTTCTTTGTAAGGGTGATTAAATAGGCATAATATTTATTCCATTATTGGAATTTTTGGAATGAATGGAGATATTTAATTTTGTGTTTAAATTTGTTAGTTTATACATTTATTACTCCTTATTTTGTACTTAGTCTATTTGTGCTTACGAGGTTTAGAGAGGGTGTACTCTGTGGTTATTGTTTGTGCTCCTTTTTGATCACGGTGGCTTCTTGTTGATTCTAAATGCTTTTGATACTGCTAAATCTTGGTTTTTTTCTTATTTTGATATATGTTTTGCTATCGCCATGTCATTGCCATTCTCTGGGACATTTGGGTGCTTTGAACCCTTGCCTTCCCCCCCACGGGCGTTGTACATATGTTTGTGTGCCGTCCTATTTGTTTGCTGTGTTTTTATTTCGCATTTGATTTTGTTTTTACGTTCCTGTTCTTTGATATTTGAATGTCGTTCTTCTTGACTCTTGCTCCAGTTGGGCAAGTTTTATTGCAACTACATTATATTCTTCTTGGTTGTAAAAAAAATGTGCTTATCATGTTCCCCTATTTACGCCCAGTCTGGCATTTTTTGTACCGGTTTTTTATTACTCAATGTTTTCTCTTTCCCTGGCGGTCCTTGTAGAGTCTAACACCCTAACGGGTAGGTCGGCAGCCGTGGGTTATAAAATAAAATATACCCTACTTTTCATGTGTATAAAAATCTCGTAAAAAGCATCCACATTAATTTAAGAAATGTAATATTTGACGAGTACAAATTTCTTTATTTTATGATGTGCAATAAAAAAGGCAATATAAAATACTCGTATATTATTTCACATACTGAATTATTACATATATTGCTGAATTATACGGTTATTGGTAAATATCCCGCTTTACTTTCTCATAAAAATCAGTACAATAAACGCATTAAAATGAAAATGAGCAAGTTATCCAATAAAGAAAATCGAAAATCTCTGAAGCTGAATTGAATGAAGATTCGCAAAGCTGCTGTATAATATGGGAAGATAGAACTTACCTGATTCTCTAGATTTATATATATTTTAAAGCACTTAAATGTCAAGCACTTTGAATATTAAAGATGATCTAGGACGGCATAAACCTGATAAATAATTCATGCGAAGTGAATTTACTTTGAATGTCATTTGGGAACCTACAGGACTCGAACGCCATTAAGTAAATATGAAAATTGAACAGAACCTTCATGTTTTAATGCCTAAACGTTAATATCCCCGTTCGAGTATTTATGTATAGTCATATCTTAAGCAGTCAAATACATTAAATGGCAGTTGAATCGAGGTAATATTTTAAATAAAATGTAATTAAAAGATTTGCCGCAAGTGATAAATTATGCGTGCTTCTTGGAGAGAAAACCATGTTTATAGTTTATAATTTATTTGAAATGAGCGCAAGAGGTTTCTGGTTATATGATAGACAGTATTTAATATAATTTCCTATTTTGAAATTTATTTCATTTCTCATATGTAAAGTGGAATTTATCTTCTTTAATAATTGTTTTATAATTCACTATTTTCATAACTTTTTTACATAGAATAAGTTTATAGTTTATATATTTAGTGAAAAATACCAAATATAGTAATATACAAAATCCGAACACAATAATATATACATATGGATTTTGTATATTGCTATACTGTACACTCTGTTCTAAAAGTTTATAGAATCTAGTAAAATATATGTTTTAGCTAAACGGAAAGGCATACAAACACCAATTACAAATATGTTTATTCAAACCATATGCTACTGGCATTCAACGAAATATTTAGAAAAATAACAATTTTTATTTCAATTATATAGCAAAATGGAAATATTAGGTGTCCCAAAAGTTTATAGAATATATGACATTTCAACAAAAGGTGCTCAATACAATGCTCTTAATAGTTTAAAGTCTTTCCATTTCTCAGTATGGCATTGTATACACGTTTTTCCATCGTCATAATTAAGGTTTGTAATATTTCTGGTTCCAAGTTGTACCATACACTTTCAATGGTTGTATTCAAGGCATTCATTGAATAAAATTGCCTTCCATTCTCATATACCTTCCGAGACATAATGCTCCACAGATTTTCAATTGGGTTTAGATCAGGGCTCATCGGTGGCCACTCAAGAACAGTAACATTTTTCGAGTTTAAATAATTTTTCGTAGCATTGGAGGTATGGAAGGGAGCATCATCTTGCTGATATTACCAATTTCGTCCCCCTATGTTTTCTGAAAATTGCATAAGATGATTTTCTAGTGTTTCTATGTATTTAGGAGAATTCTGTCGGCCATCTAAAAAGGCCAAACGCACTTGAACCGCTGAAACAGAAAGCCGCCTACACCATCACAGATCCACCACCACTTTGCCTACTGAAAAAGCTCCGGGGCTCTTTTCGTAAATCATGCAAATATTTTATATTCTCGTCAGGTCCATCGAGGTTCCATTTTTTCATCACTGAAAAGGACAGCCATCCATTTATCACAATATGACATATGATTAGGAGCCCATTGTAATCTCTTACTAATGTGAAGCTTTGAGAGTGGTAATCGGCAAGCCATTTTTGCGCAGATCATATAACCAGATTCTATAATTCATCGATGAATAGTGTTCTTGGAGATTTGCAACCGGGAAACCCCAGTAATATCTCGAACCGACATTTTCTGACTTGAAAGCCATTCTTTGTATCCGCCTATCACTTCGAATATCCGTCACACATGGTCTTTCCGAAAGAGGTTTTGGCTCATATGGCGTCTTACGAGTTAATACACGATAAATCATGCTTTTAGAGCGATTTAAAAGTTTCAATATTTCCTTAACAGTCTTACAGAGCAATTTCAAATGCAGAATTTTGCTCACTTCTTCATTAGAGAGCTGCTACGCTTTACGCATCCTGAAACGCAGAATAAACGAACGTTTTCCTTTTCTTACAACGTATTTATTAGGCTCCGAATCGACGTCATGATTACCAATACCATATTTGCATAAAATTGCATTTGTCTATAAACTTTTGGGACAAGCTATTTCAGTTTATTCTACGATTTAAAAATTAGCATCAAATATACGGGGTAGAACTGCTGTTTTTTTTCAATTTAATAGACATAACATATCTATACAATAAGTTACAACGAAATATATCATATGCAAGAAAAAATATAGGCAAAATACAAGATTCTATAAACTTTTAGGACAGAGTGTATATATATGTTACGGTTAAAATAGAAAATACAGTTAATGTGAATAATAACCAGTTATTATTCATAATATTTGTGTTAGAAACGAAAAGAGATGGAGCTATTGAAGAATATCATGGAATGTTGCTCGTCAGGGAGGGAAATACTCACTGATCTCAAATAATTATGCTTCCTGCGTAATGGTCAACGAATAAACGTTAAATAAATGCCACTATCCCCTCAAAAGCCCCAACTTTAAAAACCTTTTAATTTCTATGTTTCATACTTATTTTTTGTGGGTTTTGCACAGATTTTTATTTCTGTAGATTATGTTTATACTATTACATTTTGATAACTTTGTATTCATGCTTTATTTATGTTTTATATACACATAGTGACAAGGTTATATATAGTTGTCATAGTTATATATACGTAGTGATATATATACTCACAACGTAATGAATACGAAAATTAGAAACAGGTAATAGTAAGTGACCTGAGATAGAAGACTCTGCCGTTTCCGATGACTTTACCTATTTATAGATAATATTAGCTAGCAGTGTGTATTCAGAAGTGTTCTCTGCTCTACACTTACACAATACGTCGAGTTTCCGTTTAGCTTCAAAATATTGTGAAGTTAATCAGGTTTTCCCTTCTCGATAACTGATTGGCCCCAAAATTTGATAAAAAAATCTATAATTTCATTTCATTAACTAAGTTCTTTGCGTTCTTCATTTATATTGTTCACATATACAAGGACAGACAAACAGACAGACAGTCAACTCTGTGGCGGATTTAGTCCAAAATTAGAGACTGATCTACTATTTCGGAGATAAAGCCATTAGTAAAATTTCATCGATCCTTACTGCTGCATTTTCAATTCGGCGTTCATATATGCACTGACGTTCAGAAAGACAGATATCCCGTCGACGAATTTTATGCAAAGTTATACACTGATTTGCAATCGGTTGATGAAACCATAGGCAAGATTTCATCCGTCTATATAGTTGTCACTTTACCGTCTATATAGTTGTCGTACTATATTCTTCATTCATTCACGTTCGTGATAATTCATTGCGCATACGGATGCACAGATCTACAGACTTGGTATAAAGATCATGTAGGGGAAAGTAGGGTAAAACGACGAAGAGTGTAAGATGACGAATTGGATTTTCCTCGAAAATTATCCTTGATGAATGCCCCGATTCTGCATCATCATAGACCTATAGTAACCAGCTACCCGTGTCACACCAAAAGATTCCACTCCGTTATTAGTGTGAGTCACTGTACGCGTTATTGTGTTTTTGAGTTGGTCCTCCGCAACTTTTGGTTGATGCTTGGTAAGGGATAGCGTTCACGGCGTAAATATTTTTGATTTATATATGTGATTTTCGTAAAGAGCTAATCAAAACGTGTTCATCGATGTATTATTTTAATTTTTCTGATGAGCTGATATCTTCAATGTTTTTTCGAATTAAAAAAGGAGATGTGGGGTAAGAGGACGAATTGAGTGGAGGGTAAGATGATGAAACCCTCCACACTAATGCATGAGCTCGTCGTGCTACCTGACTGCCTCTTGCCCTTCATGCACCTCACTGGCACTCCAGTGGAAGCATTTCATTAAAAAAGGAGAGAGAGGGAAAGAAAACAAACGAAAATTGTGACAGTTGAAGAAGGCTGAAGTTAA
>BGPR01041216.1:0-13695 GCA_013235015.1 Araneus ventricosus | reverse complement strand
TTAACTTCAGCCTTCTTCAACTGTCACAATTTTCGTTTGTTTTCTTTCCCTCTCTCTCCTTTTTTAATGAAATGCTTCCACTGGAGTGCCAGTGAGGTGCATGAAGGGCAAGAGGCAGTCAGGTAGCACGACGAGCTCATGCATTAGTGTGGAGGGTTTCATCATCTTACCCTCCACTCAATTCGTCCTCTTACCCCACATCTCCTTTTTTAATTCGAAAAAACATTGAAGATATCAGCTCATCAGAAAAATTAAAATAATACATCGATGAACACGTTTTGATTAGCTCTTTACGAAAATCACATATATAAATCAAAAATATTTACGCCGTGAACGCTATCCCTTACCAAGCATCAACCAAAAGTTGCGGAGGACCAACTCAAAAACACAATAACGCGTACAGTGACTCACACTAATAACGGAGTGGAATCTTTTGGTGTGACACGGGTAGCTGGTTACTATAGGTCTATGATGATGCAGAATCGGGGCATTCATCAAGGATAATTTTCGAGGAAAATCCAATTCGTCATCTTACACTCTTCGTCGTTTTACCCTACTTTCCCCTACATGATCTTTATACCAAGTCTGTAGATCTGTGCATCCGTATGCGCAATGAATTATCACGAACGTGAATGAATGAAGAATATAGTACGACAACTATATAGACGGTAAAGTGACAACTATATAGACGGATGAAATCTTGCCTATGGTTTCATCAACCGATTGCAAATCAGTGTATAACTTTGCATAAAATTCGTCGACGGGATATCTGTCTTTCTGAACGTCAGTGCATATATGAACGCCGAATTGAAAATGCAGCAGTAAGGATCGATGAAATTTTACTAATGGCTTTATCTCCGAAATAGTAGATCAGTCTCTAATTTTGGACTAAATCCGCCACAGAGTTGACTGTCTGTCTGTTTGTCTGTCCTTGTATATGTGAACAATATAAATGAAGAACGCAAAGAACTTAGTTAATGAAATGAAATTATAGATTTTTTTATCAAATTTTGGGGCCAATCAGTTATCGAGAAGGGAAAACCTGATTAACTTCACAATATTTTGAAGCTAAACGGAAACTCGACGTATTGTGTAAGTGTAGAGCAGAGAACACTTCTGAATACACACTGCTAGCTAATATTATCTATAAATAGGTAAAGTCATCGGAAACGGCAGAGTCTTCTATCTCAGGTCACTTACTATTACCTGTTTCTAATTTTCGTATTCATTACGTTGTGAGTATATATATCACTACGTATATATAACTATGACAACTATATATAACCTTGTCACTATGTGTATATAAAACATAAATAAAGCATGAATACAAAGTTATCAAAATGTAATAGTATAAACATAATCTACAGAAATAAAAATCTGTGCAAAACCCACAAAAAATAAGTATGAAACATAGAAATTAAAAGGTTTTTAAAGTTGGGGCTTTTGAGGGGATAGTGGCATTTATTTAACGTTTATTCGTTGACCATTACGCAGGAAGCATAATTATTTGAGATCAGTGAGTATTTCCCTCCCTGACGAGCAACATTCCATGATATTCTTCAATAGCTCCATCTCTTTTCGTTTCTAACACAAATATTATGAATAATAACTGGTTATTATTCACATTAACTGTATTTTCTATTTTAACCGTAACATATATATACACTCTGTCCTAAAAGTTTATAGAATCTTGTATTTTGCCTATATTTTTTCTTGCATATGATATATTTCGTTGTAACTTATTGTATAGATATGTTATGTCTATTAAATTGAAAAAAAACAGCAGTTCTACCCCGTATATTTGATGCTAATTTTTAAATCGTAGAATAAACTGAAATAGCTTGTCCCAAAAGTTTATAGACAAATGCAATTTTATGCAAATATGGTATTGGTAATCATGACGTCGATTCGGAGCCTAATAAATACGTTGTAAGAAAAGGAAAACGTTCGTTTATTCTGCGTTTCAGGATGCGTAAAGCGTAGCAGCTCTCTAATGAAGAAGTGAGCAAAATTCTGCATTTGAAATTGCTCTGTAAGACTGTTAAGGAAATATTGAAACTTTTAAATCGCTCTAAAAGCATGATTTATCGTGTATTAACTCGTAAGACGCCATATGAGCCAAAACCTCTTTCGGAAAGACCATGTGTGACGGATATTCGAAGTGATAGGCGGATACAAAGAATGGCTTTCAAGTCAGAAAATGTCGGTTCGAGATATTACTGGGGTTTCCCGGTTGCAAATCTCCAAGAACACTATTCATCGATGAATTATAGAATCTGGTTATATGATCTGCGCAAAAATGGCTTGCCGATTACCACTCTCAAAGCTTCACATTAGTAAGAGATTACAATGGGCTCCTAATCATATGTCATATTGTGATAAATGGATGGCTGTCCTTTTCAGTGATGAAAAAATGGAACCTCGATGGACCTGACGAGAATATAAAATATTTGCATGATTTACGAAAAGAGCCCCGGAGCTTTTTCAGTAGGCAAAGTGGTGGTGGATCTGTGATGGTGTAGGCGGCTTTCTGTTTCAGCGGTTCAAGTGCGTTTGGCCTTTTTAGATGGCCGACAGAATTCTCCTAAATACATAGAAACACTAGAAAATCATCTTATGCAATTTTCAGAAAACATAGGGGGACGAAATTGGTAATATCAGCAAGATGATGCTCCCTTCCATACCTCCAATGCTACGAAAAATTATTTAAACTCGAAAAATGTTACTGTTCTTGAGTGGCCACCGATGAGCCCTGATCTAAACCCAATTGAAAATCTGTGGAGCATTATGTCTCGGAAGGTATATGAGAATGGAAGGCAATTTTATTCAATGAATGCCTTGAATACAACCATTGAAAGTGTATGGTACAACTTGGAACCAGAAATATTACAAACCTTAATTATGACGATGGAAAAACGTGTATACAATGCCATACTGAGAAATGGAAAGACTTTAAACTATTAAGAGCATTGTATTGAGCACCTTTTGTTGAAATGTCATATATTCTATAAACTTTTGGGACACCTAATATTTCCATTTTGCTATATAATTGAAATAAAAATTGTTATTTTTCTAAATATTTCGTTGAATGCCAGTAGCATATGGTTTGAATAAACATATTTGTAATTGGTGTTTGTATGCCTTTCCGTTTAGCTAAAACATATATTTTACTAGATTCTATAAACTTTTAGAACAGAGTGTACAGTATAGCAATATACAAAATCCATATGTATATATTATTGTGTTCGGATTTTGTATATTACTATATTTGGTATTTTTCACTAAATATATAAACTATAAACTTATTCTATGTAAAAAAGTTATGAAAATAGTGAATTATAAAACAATTATTAAAGAAGATAAATTCCACTTTACATATGAGAAATGAAATAAATTTCAAAATAGGAAATTATATTAAATACTGTCTATCATATAACCAGAAACCTCTTGCGCTCATTTCAAATAAATTATAAACTATAAACATGGTTTTCTCTCCAAGAAGCACGCATAATTTATCACTTGCGGCAAATCTTTTAATTACATTTTATTTAAAATATTACCTCGATTCAACTGCCATTTAATGTATTTGACTGCTTAAGATATGACTATACATAAATACTCGAACGGGGATATTAACGTTTAGGCATTAAAACATGAAGGTTCTGTTCAATTTTCATATTTACTTAATGGCGTTCGAGTCCTGTAGGTTCCCAAATGACATTCAAAGTAAATTCACTTCGCATGAATTATTTATCAGGTTTATGCCGTCCTAGATCATCTTTAATATTCAAAGTGCTTGACATTTAAGTGCTTTAAAATATATATAAATCTAGAGAATCAGGTAAGTTCTATCTTCCCATATTATACAGCAGCTTTGCGAATCTTCATTCAATTCAGCTTCAGAGATTTTCGATTTTCTTTATTGGATAACTTGCTCATTTTCATTTTAATGCGTTTATTGTACTGATTTTTATGAGAAAGTAAAGCGGGATATTTACCAATAACCGTATAATTCAGCAATATATGTAATAATTCAGTATGTGAAATAATATACGAGTATTTTATATTGCCTTTTTTATTGCACATCATAAAATAAAGAAATTTGTACTCGTCAAATATTACATTTCTTAAATTAATGTGGATGCTTTTTACGAGATTTTTATACACATGAAAAGTAGGGTATATTTTATTTTATAACCCACGGCTGCCGACCTACCCGTTAGGGTGTTAGACTCTACAAGGACCGCCAGGGAAAGAGAAAACATTGAGTAATAAAAAACCGGTACAAAAAATGCCAGACTGGGCGTAAATAGGGGAACATGATAAGCACATTTTTTTTACAACCAAGAAGAATATAATGTAGTTGCAATAAAACTTGCCCAACTGGAGCAAGAGTCAAGAAGAACGACATTCAAATATCAAAGAACAGGAACGTAAAAACAAAATCAAATGCGAAATAAAAACACAGCAAACAAATAGGACGGCACACAAACATATGTACAACGCCCGTGGGGGGGAAGGCAAGGGTTCAAAGCACCCAAATGTCCCAGAGAATGGCAATGACATGGCGATAGCAAAACATATATCAAAATAAGAAAAAAACCAAGATTTAGCAGTATCAAAAGCATTTAGAATCAACAAGAAGCCACCGTGATCAAAAAGGAGCACAAACAATAACCACAGAGTACACCCTCTCTAAACCTCGTAAGCACAAATAGACTAAGTACAAAATAAGGAGTAATAAATGTATAAACTAACAAATTTAAACACAAAATTAAATATCTCCATTCATTCCAAAAATTCCAATAATGGAATAAATATTATGCCTATTTAATCACCCTTACAAAGAAACGCAGGTATATACCCAAAATACATAAAATATTATTCAATACAGACTAAATATATTTAAATTGCACAGACATCGAAATATAGAGTACTACATCAAAAATACCAATCATCATAAAAATACAAATAAAAAAGAACGATATAGATATCAAACATTCAGGTAAACAATGCCTATCACTGCATAAACATACAGCATTGAGAACAACATAAGTACAGACCTCAATCAAAAACCAATACCATACTACATGGAAAAATATTTAAGACAATGACAAAAAGTGTGCCAACAGGAATAAAACGTATGTATAAAAATTCATAATGATTAAATTATAAATCTCCAGTAAATTACAAGCACAATCATTATATTTATATATTATATGTAATAAAATATTCCAAAATATGTGAAAAATTAATAAGTTACATAACAAGACTACATTATGACAAACCACAACCTGAATCCAACCAGAAGTACAAAGAGGAGAAAAAAATTAATTAATTAAACATAGGGTTACACTCCTTTAAGTTTGTTCAAAATTTTATGCGAGATAAAGCAAATACTCTAGAGCTTACCAATAGACTTTAGATTCTTAAGAACACAAGAAAACCAAATGGGTTTGTTTGTCTCTGAAGGCCGGGTGAAATGAAAATCATGAGTATGGGGGCAGTCGAACGCGAAATGTTCGGCATCCCCCAGGTCACCGCATATGCAGTAAGGGCTATTAATTTGTTTAAAACGATATAAATAAGCAAAGGACCATGCCTAGAAATAAAAAATAATAATTGTGCATTATGTGTTAATAAATTAAAATCTACAGTTAAGACATATTCCTTTATTAACTCTAACACCTTTGACAGAGTCCTCCCAATGTCGCTGCCAGCTATCTAGGATATAATTTTTAATTTTCCTTTTTAAATATGTATAAGGTTCAGTTAGATATTCAGTTCTCGACCATCGATAGTTGCAATTTTGGCATACTGGACAGCCAGCTCGTTACCTGGGATTCCGGCGTGAGCCTTCACCCAGGACAAGCCGACCAAACCAATAGCTTGAAATATCTTTGATTTAATATGATTTATAAATAAGATTTAGAATTAACTTTTTTAAGAACTTTTATAGAAGATAAACTATCCGTAAATATGTTAATTTTATACCCATTTTCCAGAGCCCAGCAAAAGACAAAATTAATTGCGGCGAGCTCGGCCTGGAAAACGGAATTGTAGCTGGCTAACTTAAACTGGAAAGATTCAAGCAGGTCGCTAGCCTTAAAAATACATACCGCGGCCCGACATTATTTCCAATCCTAGAACCGTCGGTATTGAGACCCTTTTTCTGCCTGTTACGGTTTTGAGTGCCTCTGAAGACGACAGCAAGTGTATTCTCAGAGACAATTTTTAAATTTAAATTCTGTAAATGATCACTAAGAACATCAAGAAACATTGCCTTCAAGTTTACTTCTAGAATCGGCAGCTGTAATGAAATCGAAATCATCTGTGTAAGCCTGGAGAAAATAAAGGTCATTATTTAAATTTAAAATATCGTTAAAATAATAGTTCCAAATATGGGGAACCGCGACTGAACCTTGAGGACAGCCCTGGCAAACATTTACTGTAACTGAATCCAAACCGGCAAGGTATGTAACGGTGGTTCTATTATTAAGGTAATGAAAAACAAAACCTCTAAAACAGAAATGAATATTATATTTATCGAAGAGTTTAAAGAGGACCTTCCAGTCGAGGTTGTCAAATGCAACCCTGATATCAATAGATACCAGCGCTACATGACGCTCCTCGTAGGGTGTAAGAAGTATATATGACGTAGGATATATGGGAAAACGAATACTAAAAAGTAATTTTCTGTTACAGTAACTACAGCAACCTGATATATGTATTAACGAAGTAATTTATGTATTCGCCCATATTTTTAATTTCTGCAAGGTAAATACTAGTCAAGAAGTGAGTTTCACAGAAATGCGTTTATTTTTTCTTCAGTTATAAATTAAATTTAACAAAAGTAATTTTTAAAAGCATTTTTATTAATGTACTAATTAAAAGAAATTATTTTGATTTTTATTATTTTGATCTTTTTAGCCTTTAATTTCTAATTCATTAATGTAAACATTATGTAATCTTGAAATCAGTTATTTATCGAATTCACTACCAGGTGCGAACACTGGTATATGGAGCCAAAATTTTAATAAATGATAAGTATATTGCCACCGAGAACACACAAGTGCATCAAATTCCCAGATTCCAGCATATCGGGAAGTGTGATCCTTCATTTTTTATGTGACAGATATATGAAAAAGGAAGAGAATGCTTATAGGACGAAATGAAACATAAAACTTCTTGTGGCCTTAGTAGATGACTGCAAACCATTAAGAGTATTTGTGCATATAGATTTTGGTCAAATTTCTTCTTCACTATTCAAAATTTCTTAAATGTGAAGAAGAAACTTTGTGCATTGGATATGGAATTAAAAAATCAAGCGCAAAATAAATATACCGAAGAATTTAGTGTTAGATACGTGATATAGTTCTAAAATCTACTCTAAAAAAGCAGTAATTAACTGTTAGGATTGCGGTAATTTTTATACGATTTATTTTAAAATGACAGTTAAATCACAAAAACGTTTATTTTGTATAAATTGGAGGCTCTTGAAGCCTCAGTCTACATTATTGTTTCACCAAAAATGCCTTAACAAATGAAATACAAACACCAATGTTAATATACTGAAAAATGAAGAAAATGAAAATCATGTTGTGATAAAGTTTCATTGCATTAAGATGTAAATTGTATGAGGAGCTGTTTATACCTAAGAAAAGTCACACTATTTTAGAGAAATACAGGTCTTTTCCTAAATAGTGAAATTTTAGTAATAATTAATTAGTGAAATAAAATAAACTTTTAAATAGTGAAATTTATAGCACAAAACTATTAAACGTAAACATATGCTTTTTTATATAAATTGTAAATATCAATTTTTTAATTTATTTAATTCATTAATTATATTATTTATATAAATTGTTAATTTCAATGACCCCCTCCCCGGAAAATGTGAAGCTGCATCTCTATAACTATAAAGAAATATGTGTTTTTTCCAATCTCCAGATAAGAACTTCATGATTATTTATTGTTAAGAAGATACGAAAAATGGATTCGTGCGAAAAATAAACAAGAATCAAATAATCGTTGTTGGCACTTATTCTGTTGAAAATCTCAGATGCAAATCCAGTATGTATGGGACAATCATCTGCTTGCAAGAGAGTGAACGACGAATGAGTACACATTTGTATCACACTCTCTAGAAACCAATTTTTCGAAAATCATCAACACTACTTTTCTTTAACTTTATCGATACGGGACCGTCCCATACGTCCCTTCAAGCAAAAGACGATAGCCGTCCGAAACGTCAGACTGTCACTTTGAAATTTTCACCCCCTTTCGTTAAGTGTGATTGATTTCACACCCGCGGTGCGTGCTTTCTTCGTTAGAGCGGCTCGCCTAGATGCATTTAGGGAAGATGAGAGTTTACTTATAATTCGGACAATGCCAGCTGTCTTGTGGTTTTTTTTGGGGGGGGGGGAGTGAAGTTCGCTTATCTTTGATAGAGGAGCTCTGACTTTTCGTATTTTGAGTTCCCTTCATTTCAGTGGCCTTAGGAATCAGAGGGTTAAACTCATACTTTGGTTTTATAGCATTGGCATCTAGAGGATTGCGACCATAACAATGTTTTACTCTTATTGAACAAAAATGGTCGTGTTTCATTGAACCACAAAATGCATGCCGCTTTTTCCCTCATGTACGCTGTTTCATTAAAAATTAACTTTTGAATCACTGCTTACGTTTAGAGATTAGTTGCGCAATCTGCTCGACGATAATAGTAAATAAACCTTTGAAGCAGGTCCTACCCAAAGTAAAAATTTTTTCATTGCTATCTTCATTGGTTATTTCGTGCTAACGTTTTAGAATCGGAGAAAGGCTTTGCGCTGCTTTTATAATAAGGGAAAGACTTTCCCTCATCCTGTATGAAGTTATGTTTTTAGAAGCATAGTCAGAGCTTTCTGAAGTGATAAAGTTTCTGAACATAAGCTGAGAGTGATTTAGAATGTAAACTGCAACTGTCGGACGCTTGGTGGGCGAAATAAGTTTTAAAAATGTTCAAAATATATAAAACAACAAAGTAAAAGTAAACTTGAAGAAATTTGGAAAGAAAACGCAGAAAGAAATGAAAATGCAATAGCGGCATGTTTTATGAGTATTTTTTTCAAATTGATCTATTCACATTAGTTATATTAAAGAGACCACATCCCATGCGCGTACTAAAAGTTGTGAATAATTTTTAAAAAGTTAATGTTTTTAAATAATAAATCTTATGAATCTTTCTTTAAATTTTTAAGTGCGATCTATTTACTTGTAGGCACGAACGGAGACAATTCGGGGAATCCCGCATGTTTCGGTTAAACCAGGTCGTCTGGTCACTATAATACTCAACAGTCGATTTGGAGTAAATGTTTTTATATTGAATGCTGATAAGGAATTTCGAATATACTTATCTCTGATATTACAAATTTGGCCGATTTATTCTACTATTTCTTCGTCAGTTTTATATTTGTTGCACTGATAACTGTGATGGAAACAACTTTACGGTGCATAGAAAAGGACATTTGTTTTATATAAGATAAAAATACTTCGCATGTTTTTTTCCATTTATTTAAATATACATAGGTCAGTCTAAAAGTTAGTTCCACTCCTTCGTAAAAAATCTTGGTAGCAGAATATATTGTTCAAACTTTGTGGTAACACTGCAGACATTAACTGCAGCGCGTGAAGTAGTGGCTTGGACGCGGCAGTCCAAGTCGCGGAAGTCGTGAACATGTCTCAGCAGCTTACAAGTGACGTCCAAATTTGTAATGCATGGAATGATTCGTTTTTTGTGGGCAAAAAGATTAAACAACACTTAAGTTTATAGTCTATTGTACAAAGTGTTTGTCAGAACGAAATATCGCGTCAAGGTGTCGCAAAATGATGCAATATGAGAATGGACGTATCGATGTTGATGACGGTTACTGAGAGGGAAGACCACCAACTTCGACAAATGCTGAAATCGTTGTTCGCATGAATGAACGCATTCTTGGAAACAAAGGTGTAAAAGGAAACGAAATCTTAAATGAAATGGATATTTCGTATGGAAGTGTGCATAGGATTATTGTCGAGCATCTTGAATTCCGTAAAGTTTGTGCTTAATCCAACGGTGATTATTGGACGTTGGACGGGAATTATTAGCAAACGACATGGAAAAACATATGCTACGCCTTGACAAATGCTTAAATAAAGGAAGTGATTATGTCGAAAAGTAGCTATTGTATGGAACTTTAGTGTTCATATACCATTGTTGTAAAGTTTCGATTCTGCTTTGTTATCCCAAGCAGTGCAACTAGCTTTTTGATTGACCCTCGTATATTCAGTTCGAACTTTTTTTAAATCTTTCATTTATTTGACTATTAATATTTATTGCTCAAATTCTGGTAAATTTTTTCCATTAAAAAAGCTTTTTCAAAGGACTCATTTTCTTCGAAAAAATGTCAGTGAAGGAAAGTTTAGCTCTAACAAAAAACTGAGTTCATTTAATCATAAATATTATTAAAAAATCAGCATATGGTTAATGGAATTTTGTTACAACTCTGGCCATATAATTTTACGTATTTCATTTTAAACATTACTAAACAGCAAAAATTAGTGAGGACTATGTTTCAATCTACCAATGTGCTTTCATTTATTTCATATTAAACAGCACTGAACAAAGAGCAAAAGACGAATGAAACAGTTTCACCTCTAGCAATAAAATTAAATTCGATTAATTTTATTTCTAATATGAGTAAACACGTTTCTAATATACATTCTTACCCATGTTTGTAAATTACAAAGCATGATTTCAGAGGAGTTTCATCTTTAGAAATAACGTTTCATTCATTTTGTCATAAAGGGTAATGTGCAATCAAATTTTTATTCAGATAATTACGGATAAATAGAATAACCTCTTGGTTCAGAAATGATATCGAAAAATTAAAACACACAGCATCATTTGCAATTTCGGAATGTTCCTTTCCTTTCGATATTTTTTCTCCAATACGAAAATGTAAAACTAACCAACGTCAGTAAGTCAAACCAAAATTTAGTTCTCCAAGAGAATTACCTAGATAAACGATTCAAACGGGTGAACTACAAGCATTTAAATGAGATTTTCATTTGATGTCAACGGGTCCTCCACCACAAATGCAGCCATTTTCTGCGCAAACACGAAATAAAACTACCTTAATCATATTCGTGGGTTATCGTGTTGATGATAACGACTTATCTGGGATTCAGCGTGGAATTCCTCTTAAAATCCATTTAAGCCATCGGCTTGTCTTATCCAAGAAAATGAACAATTAAACTAATGAAGTCATTTTAGAAACATCAATACAATTAGTAGTTAAGGCTAGGATTAGGAGTTTAGTACACTGAGAAAGATTTTTGAGAATACTTAGGAATTTTAAGAGGTACTTATATTGTTGCAAAAATGAATCAATGACTATCAAGTGATGAATAGTATTAAGTATAAAACTGTTTCTGTGGATACTGTTTGGCTGACCTTAAGTAATACTACAATTATTCTTTGCATGTGTCAATGTTTTAGAGAATTTCATTTCTTAATGACGATGTAAACCTTATTCATTCGCTCGACCTTTTAGTGTGATTGATTTAATATCACGGCTTAATATATACCAGAAGAAAAATATCGGTATCGTTAACTACTTAAAGTCCAAGCTATTTTGTAACTTACGGTATTTTGGACGAGTTAACTCGGGTTATGTCCTTAAGAGGTTAAATATCTTCAAAACGTCAGTCAACTTTGCAATTATCTTGCTATAATACAAGGAACAAAAGAAAAAAAATCAACTAATTATGGGAAAAAAGAGATTTAATGCAAATTTAAAACTCATAATTCTAGCTGTATTTGCTGGATGTATTCCATTCATTGAAAAATCATTAATTTTATGTATACATAATCATTAATGCAAAATGAATTTACTTCATTTTTAAAGAGCATGTTTAGAACTTATGAAAGAAATATTTATTTATTTATTTACAACCCGCCCCGACCTAGCCTACCGAAGAGGGTGTAAGGCCTTCCACAGGCCGGAGGGAAAACATAAAACAAAACAAATGAATTGCATTAAAAAATAATTTACAAAGAACCCCAAGGGGTGAGCAGAACAATTTAAAAATCATCGTTTACAACAATGAACTCAAAAAAAGATAAAGACCAAATACGAAGCACAAAAAGATAAAGAGCAAAACCACAAAACGCAAAGAGCAAAAACACAAAACGCAAAGTGCAAAAACACAAAGATCAAAAGCACAAAACGCAGAGATCAAAAGCACAGAACGCAAAGATCAAAAACACAAAAAGCTTAACATTAAAAAAGAAATATGTCAACAGACACTTTATACTTAATGTTTCTATATTAAAAGGAAATTAGAACTTCAGCTATCTCAATTTCCACTGCCCGGAATTTCGCCCTTATTGTATTATTTGATCCATTATTTTTATATTGACTGCGCTTATCATTTTAAGTTGCCTTATTAGCAAATATAAGTACAAGAAAAGATTCCTTGCAATGTTTCAGAAAGAATTTTTCATGTATTCATTGCTTTCGTTTGTATGTTATCGACCGTTACTACGGTGCTGTCCTCGTCTTCTGATCAAGATTTAAAATTTACGATTTTTCCCTTAAACCAGCCCTCGTGTAACTTCAAACCGAAAACTAAATCTAAGTAAACATACAATTGTGAATATCACCATTAAATAGCAGGAATAAGTTTTGAAATCAGAAGTGTTTCAATCGAATCCAATTTCTTCGCTAAAACCGAAATGAAGCACAGTTTTCCTTTCGTAATTCAATTTATCCCATTTCATTAGGAGCATTTTCAGCTTCAAAGCAACGCAAGCACTCGCGTTTTTTGTTCTCATAATCTCTGCAAACGAAAAATTGTTGCGTGAGACAAAAATTCGATGGAAAATTGAAACGAAATAAGACCATTTAGAATTTCAGATTGTTCCATACCTTTGAACGTCCATATAATGATTACCAAATCTCGAAATCTCAAACTAACCAGTCTCCCTTTGTCAAACCTCATTTCTCCAAAAGGATCACTTAGCTAAACGTTAAAAATGGTTGAACGACGAGTATTTAAATGCAAATTGCATTTGCAGAGAACGAATCTTTCCCCACAAATCCAGTCCTCTTTCTTAAATACGAAATAAACCCATCTTAATGATATTTCTGATTAGTTCTCCTGGCGTAAACGGCTTATCTGGGGCTCTGCGTTGGATTCCTCTTAAAATCCATTTAGGTACACGGCTTGCCTAATCCACAGAACGGACAATTAAGATAAGGAAGGCATTTTTGGATCGCTGTTTGCAAGGTTCGTTAACCCGATATTAGAGCTGGAATATACTCTGGGGAAGTTTCCAAGATAATTTTATTTAGAGATGCTTGTTCGTTCTTTGGTTAGAAAAATTAATATAATTTCCAGAATGGAACGAAATGTCTTTATTTTAATGTTATAAGAATGAGAATTATGTTCATGCTCAAAATGTGTCTTCTATGGAGTTACGTACTGAATTTTTGTATCAGTGAATACTTTAAGAGGAATGGTAGATATTTTATGGACAACTCGACTGCACCATGTTAAAACGGTAACAACTGGATAAATTACCAATACAAATTACTCAAGTATTTGAATATATACTTAGTTCTTCTCATTTGGGAAACCATAAAACAGATAGCCAACTAATGTGAGTGACAT
>BGPR01041215.1:0-13695 GCA_013235015.1 Araneus ventricosus | reverse complement strand
GAGACAAGCAAGTTTGCATAAATTTGTCGTGATAAGAGGCTTGGTAAGCGTTACAACGAAAGCCCAAGTCACTTTGGTGAAAACGAACTCTGCAAGTCATGTCAAACCACAAAATTTAGGAAAAAAAAAGAGAAGATTTAAACAACCTGATAGAACTCATGACTCAACCGTAAAGGAGAGATGCTACCATTGACAGCTTGAACTCTGTGAGTAGATTGATTCTGCCACACTGCCCGATCTGATCTGCAAGGGCTGATTTCATTTCTAAATATTCTCTGACTTCACACTTTTTGATTATAGTTATGATCAGTTTATTCTTTCAGAACGTTTTCTTTTTACAAGAGAATAAATATGAAATGAGCAATTATATTTAAAAATGGGACAGCAACGAGTTACTTTGTCTGATGTGCCACCAGAATTTGTTTTAGATCGTTCTGTTTGCAAACGTTGCACCCCAATAATACAGATTGTGGATGAGGACGAACGGACGCCGACCACGCATTGATCGATTTTTTTTTTTTTTTTTTTTTTTTTTTTTTTTTTTTTTTTTTTTTTTTTTTTTTTTTTTTTTTTTTTTTTTTTTTTTTTTTTTTTTTTTTTTTTTTTTTTTTTTTTTTTTTTTTTTTTTATCTCCCGATTTTGATCCAGACGATCTGAGGGAACTGATCAGATTGTCTGATCTGTTTGACGCGTCAAGAATTTTACGCTGAGCGTCAAATCAAACTTGCCTGCAAACCGGCCATATGGAGGTGGCCGCAAAGGCATTCAACATGACTCTGGTCGATCTGGCCGGCCGAGAAATGCAAGATATGGAAAAGAATAATGCAAAAGGTTATGGAAATGTGTCGAGGATAAGAATTGTAAAGCAATAATTATTAAATGCAAGAAGTGCACTGAGAGGAAAAAATCAGTAGAAAACCAGGTATTCAGGTGGAAAATGCATTCTGTAATAAACTGGAATCTCCTAGTGATAGTTCGTCAGACCCTTCCATGCATTTAAAATGTACACCTGGTTTTAATTATCCACTCTGTCTGTTCCAGTCGTCGGCTGAATTCTGGTTTCTGGAAACTATAGCTCTTTTAACGACCCGTCGAAAAGTAAAAAATTACACCATTGTTAACGGCGATGAAAACAGGCCTCTGCATCTGTTCAGCCCGCTGCTCGCGAGAATCGCGGATAATGCGGCTGTGAATTTTCGCGCGAACTGCCATTTTAGAGATGAGCCATTCATTTACGTCGGCGGATCGACGACCTGCCGTTAGTTTATCGCGCATCGACGCGCATGGTAACTTCACATGGCACTGGCGGCTGGCGGCACGTCCTCCCCGCGCATGTCGGCCAGCACAGAGAAAAGAATGAGACAGCCAGCGCAGCGAAAACATTCTGCTACCTGATGACTGACCGGCAGCGGCGTCTGCTTTTATGGTATCGGCGAGTAACTGATTTGTGGTGTCGGAAGCTTTTAGAAATGAAGAATGCTAAATGGAAATCTCTGCCCGCCTGCTTAGCAGGGCTGTGATTACATTCTTTCGCTTTAGGAGCCGGACTTTGGAGGCCTAGAATGCACATACATGAAAAGCAAGAAAGTCAAAAGGAGTGATCAAAGAAACCAAAAGGTATTTCACGGTAAGTACTAAATTTTATTCTTCCGATTTGATCTTTTGCATTGTTGAATTAAGTATGATCAGAGTATATATTTAGTGTTAAAATTTCCTACTATTTAAAAGTTAAAATTTGATAGATAAACTGAATGTCAAGAAAAAAATAAGGTAAAATATGCATATAGTCCATGAATACTTTATTTAGAAGTTCTTCTTCTACCAACCTGTATTAAACATTTTTGCTTAATTTTTTTTGTTGTTCTATTGAAATTTCATTCCTCATTACTAAATGTCTAAGCATTATGTAAAGTATGTTTTTGCAATTTTATCTCCCTCTCCCTTGGTTAAAAGTAAAAAAACAAGCAGTAACGTAAACTTCCTAGAATTAAAATCTCAGAATCTTTCCCTCTTTTTAGAGGCAAACGTATAAGAAGAATTGAATTTAAATACTTAGAACTTAATCCAAATAAAAAAATCTAATCCAATAGAAAATGAAAAAATGTATGACTCTTATAATTCTGATGAAGAAAACATCTTTAAGGAATGCACCTAGTAGAAATATAGCTTATATTTTAAATTTAATTTTGCATAGCTGATCATCATCCAGATGCCATCAAGAGCACACGCCATCTTTCCAAGAGTGCTCTTTGTTATTACTTCTACCGCCTTCCTTTAAAGGGTTCATAAACTCTTCTTCTGCCAGTTTCTACCTGTACCTTCATACCTTCCATATTTTATAATACATATAAGTCTATCATTCGATTTATAAAAAATCCTGCAATGGTTTGAAATAAGAGAAGCTTCTGGCTTTTCACCGTGCATGCCTTCTTTCAACATCTATTGGATTTGATGCGTGATATACCTCCCATGTCCTTGAGAATCGATCATTGATGGATAAAAAAAAAATACAAGGCATCTTAAAAATCCCTCTACTGGAACATCTAGATCTGCCCAGCTGGAGACTGACCATTAAATCTACCCTCTCCTACTCTGGGTACTGATGCCGTTTGACGTTTGTTGTGCCATTTTGATTGGTGAGGAAATGAAATGCCCTTTATATGCTAAATCTACCACATGCAGGGAGGACACTTTTTCTGCATTTTAATTTGCAGTGGGCATTGACTCTCCCACGTGCCTTGAATACTAGTCCATGTCATAACTGGCAAGTCTAACGGCCTGAATCAACATATGTGGCGAAACAACAGATAGCTGTCAGATGCCATAGATTCCCAGATTTCCCTGAGAGCTCTCCCAGCAGCATGCAAAAGCTGTTCTGCCTCATGTCTCATCAATGGCAACGTCTCTGTCGAGATGGGGAAACCATAATGGTCGGAGGAGCAGTGTTCTCCAGATAAATTAATTGAAGGTGCCATCTGTCTTCCCTACATTGATTATATGCACTCTTCCAGGAGCACTGCACGCCATGGAAAATTGCATCCGCTTTGAAATTGCTACAGGCAAAAGATATGGTCTCCTGGGATTCCCGACCCGACTCAAACCGCAGACGGCGAAAAGTTTGATTGAAATCGCCTCACTTAATCCTTCCAAACCCTGATGCTTAGTATTAGCTCCCAAACCTGAGCAATGAGACCCGGAAGAGCCTGTGGCTCCCACTCCATTTATGCAATCGCTGGACCTGAATTAGCCCATGGCCTTGACTTTGTCCCGCATCTTGGGGAGCAACTCGCTAAATACCTGAAATTAGGATGGATAGTCGGTAGGCGTCTAGCGATGGTCTAGTCGGTCAAAGCCAGGATACTGAGGAGGAACCTACATGACCAGATCGGAGTTCTGTCATTCTGAACCCCTAAATGCACACGCCATTTCATCCCGTGAGTGGAAAAGACCCCGGCATCCTGCGAACTGTAGCCAAAGCCTTCCTAACAATTTGACTGATGCTGCTACAAACTGTGGGAAATCAAATGTGGATCGGCGGATACTGCCTGAGCCTGAAGCTCTACTGTCCGTGGTTAAAGAAATGTCTTCATCACCTCGATAGCTGATGAATTCCTTGGCAAAAAAGAAGGTATGTCTACCCGGCTTATTAAACCAACCTTTTTCAGCTCTGTAAAGAGCTTGCCATTGAGAGTTTTATACTCTGTATTGACTCCGCTTCTGGCTCCTCAAATCTGCAGCGGCTCCTAATAATGTATTGTGTCTGCTGGCTATCTTAAGCAACAATGTATTGATCTATGATTTTAAACTAGCCTCCACGAATCTCCCAAAGCTTAATTTCTTTTAATGTCTGATTATTTCGCAGGATTTCCTTCAAGTTTTCTCTCGTCTGTTTGGTGGGTTCTGGGTGTTTTCATATTCAGACATTTTGTCGCTCTTTTTATATGATTGTTTTTCCTCTTTAGGCTACTGGAAGTTTATTGATGACTTGTTTTTGAATTTGAATATTTCGGGGTATGGGAACCCTGCAAGTATTATTAGATATATTTCTAAATTTTTTTTCCATTCTGAAATTCTTTTCAGCCATTTGAGATGGCATTCTTGATGCTTAATATCTATTTGAGAGTCCTGTAACTTCTCTTTATTTTCTTCATCTTGTCTTTGATCACTAGAAGTTTCTTCTGATGTTGGTTTAAAGCTATCAACTTTAGTAGACGCATCAATCTTTTTTGAGGAACCTGCCTGAATTACGTAAAAAAAAATTTATTTAGCTTCATGTTTAAGATACTTTGAGTTTTATTTCATAATAAAATGTGTTAAAAAGTTATGAACCCTCTTCTCTGGTAAGGTTTTATATGATGTTTCTTCTTTCTGATTTAAAAATAAATGTTTTACGCACAGCATTTTAAAAAATAAATCAAACTATGACTAAACGCTCAAGTGACTGAGCATTTGACAAAAAATAATAATAAATAATTGTTTGGAATTACGTTTAATTATAACTAAAAAGTTTTTTTTTCTGATAAGTCATTCCAAAAATGATATATTTTAATTTTCAACAATTGGCCCTGTACTTTTTAAGCATGTGACAAAAGGACTAAAGTTTTAATAATCACTTTATATCAAAAACGTAAGTTGTTATATAAAAGTAAATGAAAACTTTCTTTTCCAATAAAGCTCAAAACACTTTTATAACTGTCAATTACACTATTCTAACAACATAAATTTGAAAGGTAACGATCATTACAATTTGTAAAAATTTTTAAATCTAAAATATAAGAAGTGAAAAAAATTAAATCTTAGAATAATGTATTTTCATAATCTATTATTGTTATTTGTTATTTAATATTTTATTCAAAACAAAAAGTCGTATTCGAACCACTTCATTTCCTAAATTATTTCTTTTGAAAATTGAAGAATACTTTCACTTTAAGATTGCATTAGTAAAGATAATTTATATATTAAATTCTAGAAAAATGTTAATTTTAACACTTTATTACATATTACAATGTCCAGAAATCTCCACATATTTTAATAAATGTAGCCAATATTAACAAGAATAAGTAAAGTTATTTCATACCAAGTTAATTATAAATTTAAAGTTATGATAAAATATGTTTAAAATTTTAAGAATAAATTGATTATAATTACCTTTATAAAATAATCAAGAAAAACCGATTTCTGTTTGGTTGCCTTTCGCAGTTCTTCCTCAGCCCTTTTTAACACTAACTCCTCAAGCTCTTTATCATTTTTAGAAGAATTTTTATACTGCCGCCACACATCATTAGTTTTACATTGAATATCCTTCAAAGGTTTATCTGATGAAGACTTTTTGAAACTTTCAAAAAGATTTTTATACAATATTTCTCGAAATGAAGACATATTTCCGATTTGATTTGTTTTAAACACTACAGTTATATGTACTATGCTGTTTTAAAAACTTCCGACACACCAGACAGTAGAGCTTTAAACCAATATGTTTATGAGGTTCAACCACTTCAAAGAGGGGTGTGATGTGATTAGTTTTGTTTCGGAACAAATTGGTGGAAGAATCGTTCTTGAAAACAAACGAAAAATTGTGCATTATGTTGTCGAAGGAAAACAGCATAATTAACCCGGGAACGGGCGTGCAGGGTGTGACATATCCGCGCCGATCTTTTGTTTTGTCTATTTCCCGACCCCTCATTTAAAAGTGGACGGGACTCGGTATAGCTGAATGTAGGGTCATGACCTTGGACTGTCCAGAACTGCAAGCGAATTCTAAAAATAGAAATTACGGTGTTTTATGTTTCGGGTATATTATACCCATTGCGCCCATCCATTGTGAATATTCGTTATTTTATTTCCGGTTTCAAGAGATTGTTTTTCTTTCAGTACATATTAAGAAGATGAAACTTCAAACCTGACTAAGAGTATATTTTTTTTAATTAAATTATTTTTGCAAGTTACTAGAGATTTTCGGAAATAAAGTGATTTTAATGCCTTACGTAAGCATCACTCATACCCCCTCCCCCCATTGTCAGCAAAAATAAGCAAATTGCAACCCCCCTCCCCCCTTATGTGCTTACGTAATATTTGAACGGCCCCTATGAGTTCCACTCGTTCATACTGAATTCCTTACAAACTCTTTTTACATAAGAGCAAGGAGCAGGTATAGACGTATCGGGCCCACAAGAGGAAGCAATTTTTGCAAAGTGATCACATTGCACGGGTTACCGGCATGAGCTTTCATCCAGACAAGGCTGACTAGATCCTTAGCATTGTACAGATTATCCTTAACTGATAATACAACATTAGATTTGACTTTGGGGCTTCTAATCGCTTCAATAGAGGACTTTCTATTAGAAAACAATTTCTTTCCAAGGTCCAACCAGCAGCAAAATTAATTGCCGCCAGCTCATCCTGGGAAACAGAGTTAAAAGAATTCATTTTATGGCAAAAAACAGGTAATAGTGAATTTCTTTCAAAAATGCATACCGAGAATCCAACATTGTCACCAATCTTGGACCCTTCGGTGCACACCTCATAATCATAATCAGTAAAGTCCTCACAAATTATGATTTTTCTATCCGAAGAAATAGAATTTATATCTCTATAAAAATCTAAGGAAATTGGATCAATCAGTTCCCTAAACTTACCCGATCTAAGTTTCCTAATGTTAAACTTAATAAATAGTAATTTGGTAACCAAATGAAGTGTGGGGAATACCTAAAAGTATATTTATATATATATAAAGAATTTGTTGAAGTAGTTTTTTATGCTCGAGACAATTTCAATAAAAACATTCTTTGAATAGAGTGTAATTTTGCAATCTGGGCTTTAGTTAAGATCCCACTCCAAACAGCAGCGCCGTAAAGAAGTAATTTTGAATTTAGGAACGTGGTAGCGTTCTGTCCCGCCATTAAAGTTTATTCTTTTATGTCAAATTCACAATTGGTACTCAAAAAAAATATGTGATCTACATACATATTACTTTTTAAGCTGGAAATTTAAAGCCTTTTTACGTCAAGTATGGAGAAAAGCAAGGAAACTGAAGAAGGGGAAGGTGAAGAAGAAAGAGAACGAGGAAACGTGATTCTGATGGAGGAATCTGAATATGATGATTTTGATTCTTTTCAATAAGAAACGAAGGCGGTGAAGATAGAGAAAGTAACTATCTCGAATCATCCATGGATGATTTTTTCAACAAACATGTATATATTTTGCTCCATATTGTTGGGAACACCAGAATGAAGGCCAATTATTCGTACGTCTGTCGGATTGATGGAGTTGAATGTGGTGAACTGGATGCCAGAGCTTTGAGAAACAACAATTTGGCTGAAACAAAATTTGTTTTGGTGGTAAATGACTAGTTTACGATTTTTGAAGTCAGCTAAAAGCTATATTCTCAGATCATATCTTTGAAGTAGATTATCGGAAAGAAGTACAGTAGAGTCTCCCTACAGCGAATTTCTCCCTATACCGAAATTTTTAATCGGAATGTTAAATAACATTCAAAATATTCTCCATATAACGAAGTGGTTGTCTCCCTATAACGAATTTTTTCAGAGGTTTATCTTTTCGATTTTTGTCATTTTTGAAGAAAGTTGATAGTTTTTGTGCAACCAATTCGCTCACACGTGCCTGTTTCTGGAACACTCACTCTTAAAATGTGAAACTTTTTCTGAAGATTTAACATCACGAAATGCAAAGAAATGTAAAATAACGGAATTTTTCAAGTAAAATAAACTAAGTACATACTAGTACAAATTATTCTCTAAATTGGTGAATTGTCTTAACTTTTCAGCATTTGATTTATACAATAAAAATTAGAATAATTTTAACAAATTTATTATATATATTACTTCATTTTTAATTGAAAATCATAATTAAATACACTTGAACTTATCACACCTATTGAAAAATTTGGAACATTTACTTAAATAATTTCAAAAATCTCTAATCTCCGTATAACGAAATTTTCTCTATAACGAATTTTTCAATTGGAACCAAGCGGTTTCGTTATAGGGAGACTCCACTGTATGAGTTTTTCAAGCAGTGTGAATATCAAAGAAAAATTAGCAGAATATTGGATTGACTTTTCTATCTCGAGTGAAAAATCTACTTTCAACTACTAAATAGAAGTACTAGTTTTTACTGATTTTGCTTGGCGCTTACAAAAGGTTGCAATTTGGTAAATTTGTCGTCGGATTACAATTGTGATGTATGTCGAATAGATTTTGAGGCTCCCCAAGGACACGAGGCGGTCCACCTCTAGCGCCTGTGCGGAAAACCGCCACTGGCGTTTGTATCTTTGCGTACCATTCTGTTTTCTTTCTATAACATGAACGTCGAAATTTTCATTTAAAAGTGGCTATGCGAAAATTTTATTTCGTTCCTTTAGAAAAGCAGTGCATTTTATCTGAGAAGATACCTGAATGGCTCCTATTCAAAAAACTCGATGATTTGCTTAAATGTTAGCACTCAAGGTACTCTACTACACAAATCTGTTATTTTCTAAGGATAACACTATATCTCGTAATTTCTTACTTTCACTATCTACCTATAATATTCATATAAGCACATAAATCCTTTTTTCATTGCTGCTAAATATTGAATCAAATGATTAGTATTACTAATATAATGGCCCAGATCTGTCTCTTGGTAATGCCCTGACTTCACCAACAATAAAACTCGCGCCATAGCACTGCGAGACGTTAAACAGCATTATTTCATTTTGTTAGAGAACCTAAATTTCAGTAATTTTAAATTTAAAAGATTAATTGTTCTAATTTCAAAGTTAATAGCTCTAAAATAGTGAAATAAAATTTGCTATCCATTGATATAAAATTTATCTAGATGTGATCAATAGTTTCAGAGATATTTTAAATTATATTAATCATATATTTCAAATTAATTTACTTTTTTTAATAGAAAGCAATAAATCACGTCAGTGGTCTATCATGCGCGTGATATAGTTTGGACGCCACGATGCATCTGATTATTTATTGCAATCGTAATGATATAATTAGATTAATATTTAGAATAATATTTTTTGGAAACGTTTGACAAGCACAGAAGTACTTTGTTTTGATTAGAATTTCGAAAAAGAATTCCTTTGAAATTTTAACTTTTGACTTACGTTTGACAAGCTGATAATTTCATGGTTATTGAATTATAATAAAATTGTTTTAAACAACGAAAAATACTTCACACGGACTGTTGTTTACCAAGAGGTTTTTGAATAAAGAAATATGTAAATAATATATAAATAAAATAATATTTCCTGTCATAAAACATATGTTTATTTTATTTGTTTTTAATCAATGTTTAAACATTTCTCTCGCATATATATCTATTTAAACACGTCAACTTTGACGGGAAATCTCTCGAATGAAGAGGCAATTTGCACCCGCCATACCATGACGGGTGTTTTTCTAGTCTACCTATAATATTCATATAAGCACATAAATCCTTTTTTCATTGCTGCTAAAAATTAAAACAAATTATTAGTATTTAATATAATATGACACAACATTTGAACAGAAAACGTTTATTAGGATGAATGCGTCGGCTTGTTTCTCAAACTGTAACTCCTTTCAGCAAGTAAATATCCCAGCAATCCTATGCAAGAAAATGTAAGCACAATGTATATTTTTACGGAAGTACAAAAGAAGCCATTATAGATGAATAGAAGGGCCCATCCTATTGAAGTGTACAAGTTGCAACTCGAAAAGGCCGTTTCTTCATCGCCCTCAAAGAGAATACCATAAAAGGCTGAAATGAAGAGTAAAATTAATAGAAACATCCATGGCTATCAAGGCATCCAAATAATTTATCTCATACCAATACAGAAGAAAATGTGTATTTTAATTAAGAAATTGAAGGTTCGTTTGGAACTTTTGCTTCCAGTGATTTCTGATTATTAACACTCCTTCCATAAAATTTAGTCCAAGAAAACATTGCTTGCGCCATTAAACCCCAACCAACCAACCAACCAACCAACCAAGAAAATATTGTTACAAAAGTGTAATGTCGCTTTCCTGCCTCACTAGTCTTATGTTTGGGAAGAGAGTTTTACAGGGGTAAGTATGGGATGGCAAAGCCTGGACCCCTAACCTTGGCAACGATTTTGCGACAAATTTGGTGACCTTGACGACAAATCGATGATTCCAGAAAATGTGAGCCTTTTCTGTATTAGGAAAGAAAATACACTTGAATGTACGAGAAAGCTCCATGTGACGTCACGTCCTGTCTGGGAGAGTATATAAGGGCCGCGGTTGGATCAGAGAGAAGTAGTGTTGATCGACTGGAATGACTTTGGAGTTAAGTCTGCAGTGCGAGCTAGAAAGCTGGCAAGCTGAGTTTTATTGAAAGTGCTGTTATTGTCGTTATTAGTGATTTGCTGACTGTTTGTGTTGCTAAATCTCAAAGTGCTGAACTGTTATTACCTGTGAATTGTTGTCTGTTTACGTTGCTAATCTGTGCAAGATTTATTGTTTCCTGTAACCTGTGCTACTTGTTTTCCTGAATATTTGCGAATAAACCTTCATTCTCCCTTATTCTGCGTGTTGGACTTTTTACACCATGCACCCACAGAACGATTTTTGTTTTAATGTATTCCAAGAGGAGACATTATAAGGAAAATAGCAAAAATCTTTTTGAAGATATTAAATGGTTCATAAGTATGAAATGATTGTATCAAAAGTGTTTTGTTCTTTGCAGCGTGTACTGTAAGAATTTCGCTTCAAGCATATGCATAAATAAGATAAAGCCATACTCTTTTTATAGACTTGAAGCATTCTTCCAGTGAATTAATTGCTACTTAAGAATAAATTAAAGATAAAAAAGTATACGATATTAAATTTCCAACTCACCTTTAGTTTGTGTGACTAATACTGCAGTAATCATACCAAGGATACTAGCTTGTATGTAAAACATGTACGGCTGATGTGCATCGGGGATCCAGAGAAAAAGAAAGACATAGTTTGCGATAGTGATGATCTGGCACAGAACCATAACAGATATTCTTCCAATGTACTTGATTATGACACCAGAAAATATGGATGACAAAGCAGATGAGGCTCCATAGATGGCAGTGATCAACCCGATGTGGGATATACTCCAGGCACATGCAATGTAAGACTGAAAATGCAAGGTGATTTTAAAAATTCTTTGCAGATATATGACTCCTAGCGAGCATACTGTTCAAAGGGACGAAATAAAATTTTGAATGCAGGTATTAAACGGTATGCGGTCAAGAATGTCCACACAATGTCAAAAACAATTGTCCAGCTCTTACAGTTACGGTTACCGTGACAAAATTTCGAAAATTTCAAATGGTAACGCTTCCTTTTTGTTACCGAAACGGGGTCCTCACAGTAAAAAACTTAAAATGCAGTTGGAACGGTATTTTTAGGCGTAAATGTCGACGCTAGGCAGAGTCAGAAAAAAAGTGAAAATAACAAGTGTGGCATATAATAAAAACTTTGCGCCGCCATAGGAGCAGTTGAGTTAGTAGTTCTGAATTCAAATAAGGCAATGGACAAATAGTATACACGTTAGGAGTGTAAACGAAAAAAATTAAAGAATCTCGAAAATACGTTCTCAAAAATATCATGAACAATCTTTAAAAAGCAATTAAAAACTTGCAATAATATCTTTTGTTTTGGAGTTAGCAGATTGACAGACGCATTAAAATATGTAGATACTCTGAGTTGAGTAATGGTTGTCTCATCATCTTTCTTATTTATTATTCTTGTAGTAATGAAATAATATTTGAAATCCGTTTAGAGTAAAAGGAATAATGATGTGGGGGTTAAGAAAATAATTCATTTATGCATGGATTTTCATGAAAAAATAAATAATAAGAAATTATTTGTATGAATTAAAAATTCCGCGTCTATCTTTCTAAAAGTGATAATTTTGATAAACTGCTAATTTGATTTATACAGAACTTCATGCATAAAGGTACAGTAAAAATTAATGTTTTTTTATCATCTCTAGGACAACTCACCTTCAGTGTTAAGGATACACATTAGGAAAAAAAATTACCTTTGTAAAATCTGTTATGTAAAATCCTCTGCAGAGAGCGACACCAATGGTGAAAGGTATCAGAAGAAGCTGGTCTTTCTTCTTAATGTATTTAATGGTAGCAAAGACGTGGTCCCATGAGAGCTTCACATCTTTTTCCGTTTTGACTATTCTGTCCAGAAACAGCAAAAGTAGCAACGGAGCTGCAAATCCAGTTGCTATGCACACGCCAATTAATAAATATCTTGTTTCATCTGGCACTTCTTCAATGCTATTATTAACGCCTTCTTCATTTGCGCTACAAAAACTTGCTCCACAAGAGTGGGATGAAGTATTATTGTAATCTTCTTCATCACCTGTCTTAAGAACATAATAACAGATTAAGCTACTCCAGACAGCTGCAGAATGGTATGCCACACCGTGGATGCCGAAAAAGAAAGATTTAGTTGAATCGACATAAGACTGATATTCCGCATCTTCATCCCTCTCTTTAATATTTTCGAGAAATGAATCCAATAATATTTCTTCCTTTCTCTCACTCGAAACATTTTTTTGCGTCTTGGAAAATGCTGCGTCATTGAAGATTTTCATATTGTGGCCATTGATTTCTTTTGTTATTTCTGTACTCTTTCCCTTCGAAAATAATTTGTTTTCGGATACATCATCCTTCTGGTATCTGTAAGCGGTAAGTCCGACTGGTGAGGCATTTATATGATATTTGCTGCTTTTGCTGTTTGAAGCCGGATTGTTACCCGTTTTACTGAATAGATCAAATGCTGATAGTTGTTCCACATTTTGTTCATCCGATTTAACTGCATTTATTTCTTTATCAACGTCAGAATTCTTATGTTCCGGCGTGATATAAGATGAATGCTTAGATTTCCTTCCATTCTTTTCAATTGCACAAAATAGGACAGAAGATTCATTGAAATATGTGCACTGTGCTGCCCAAAGCAAAGAAGCACCAATACCCCTGAGTAGTGCTGCAGGAAACATGGTAAACCATGTCGGATAAACGTTGGATGCAATGTAGGGTAGCATCATTATAATTCCTAAGATCTGCGCATGCTTACTACCAAATTTCCTGACAAGGAAACTGGTAAATAGTAGTGATGCAAACCCATAACTGATGAAACTAATAGCCATAGAAATTGTCCCTACTCCTTCTTCCTTATTCATCGTGGTTTGTAACGACAGAAGCCCGTCATCGCCAGAGTACAGCAATAAGAAAGATAACGATATCACGATCAAATTTTTAAAGATTCTGAATTTACTGAGATCTGTAGTTGAATTTGAACTAAAAATATTCGGAAACATTTTGTGTTGGATTCTTGAGACAGGTAAGGATTAAGCCCTGTAAATAAAAGACACCTAGCTTAAAAATAAATAAATAAAATTACCATTTAACAAAAAGATTTGAAACAAGGGAAAGATTTTAATTTGATGGGAATCAATAAAGCAAGATTAAAATTATTACGTGATAAAAATAGCAAAATTAACTCACTTTCAATTCATTTGGAAAAACAGGGTTTTCTCATCTATAAAAATAATTATCTTATGCGGCTCCCAAAAAACGTGTTTTTTAGATATACGATTTGGCAACATATACAGAAATTGATGGATAACGGGATTTCACCATCCAAGTGTAAACAAAAGACGGTGGTTTGACTTGAGCTATTTTTCAAT
>BGPR01041214.1:0-13696 GCA_013235015.1 Araneus ventricosus | reverse complement strand
TTTTTTGTGATGCATCGACTGAAACATGACAAGTTGCGTCAGGGTTAAATAAATTTAAAACTGGTTTAGTTGTTAGGGTTTCTTTAAGTTTGTCAAATGCATCCTGATATTCATTTGTCCAGTTAAATTTTGCGTCTTTTTTCAAAAGTTGATTAAAGGGGTATCTAAGTTTAGCAAATTGTGGAATAAATTTATTGTAAACATATACAGAACCTAAGAACCTTTGAAGTTCTCTAACATTAGTGCATGGTTGCAACTTTTTGATAGTTTCGATATTAGGATTATTAGGGAAAACTTTACGTTGTTCAATTTCATAACCCAAAAAGCTAATTTTAGTTTGGGCAAAAACACATTTGGACAGTTTCAATTTAAAGTTTTCTTTTTCACATATTTCAAAGATTGTTTTAAGATGTTTCCAATGTTCTACTTCAGATGAAGAGTACACAATGATATCATCGAAATAATTGCAAGCAAATTCAATTTTATATTTAGTTAATATTCTTCTAATTAATGCATTAAAAATTGCGGGAACTACTTTAATGCCAAATGGCAAGCTGCACCACTTTTTTTCATAAGCCAAAGTTTGTGTAGAAAGCTAGTTTTTAAGTATCCTTGGGGTGAATGGGCACACGCCAATATCCAGAAGCCAAATCCAAAGAGGAAAAAAATTTTGCTTTTGATAATTTATTTAGTAGACTATCCATGAGGGGTAAGGGTTCAGAGTCTGATTTGCATAGAGCATTTAATTTTCTGAAATCTATGCATAATCGAATCTTTTTACCCTCATCGCGTTTAAAAGATAAAGTTACAGGAGATGAATAGCGACTATTACTTTCTTTAATTAAACCAGCTTGCAACAATTTCTCTACCTGACTCTTTATTTCTTGTTCCTCAACAGGAGAAGTACGATAAGGTCTCAAACTAACTGGCAAGTCAGAATTGAGCACAATTCTCTGTGGTTCAACTCTGAGTGCACCAACATCATACTTGTCCTTTGAAAAAACTGAATCAAAATTTTTAATTATATCTTTTACTTCTTTTCTTAACTCACATTTATTCTCTGTGACAGACTGAGGAAGATTAAACTGATCTTCAGTAGACTAGAGAACAATGGGAGTTCATTTGTTTACATTCAGAAATATGTAAAGAAATTTTTTGTTTGTTTTTATCATTTGAATTATTTTTATCATTTTGACTTTCATTTAAGTTTTTTCCATTTTGAGATATTTTTGGTTGACTGCAGTCTATAGTTACGTCATATTTTGTCAATTCTGGCATTCCTAGGATTATATAAGGTAAAATATGATCCTGAACATACATTGTCACAGTTTTGTTTATGATACCAATTTTTAATGAAAATGTACATGTTTTAGTAAGACTAATTGTACCCCGGGTTTGCTGTACAATTATACCTTGAGCATTTGTCATTTTTAAATGGTTTCTTGTCACAAAATCACGTAGGATTAAAGAGATAGTCGTACCAGTGTCTAAAACACATGGCAACGTCTTTTGTTGTTTCCGGATATTGTTGGTAGTTGTCATTGTTGATTTTCCTCCTTTGGAGGGTCAAAGTTAGGTGGAGCAGGATTGGGAGATGGTAATTGTCCTGCAGAAAATCCAAATGGGCAAGTTTGTACCCAATGATAAGCATTGGCAATGCCTTGTTATGTGCAAAGCCAGCATGGTGAAGGTGGCAATTTGTCTTGAAAATGGGCGTCAGTATTATTAAAAGTTTGCCTGAGGGGAGGAGTTTGGTAATAGTTATTTTGTCTGAAATTTTGCCTGGGAGGAGAATTTGGTTGAAAGTTATTTGGCCTAAACTTTTGTCTGGGTCTAAAGTTATGGGGCCTAAAATTTCTTGGCTAACATTGGTTACCGTTAACAGAGTTTGTTTTTAAATTTTGGGTTGCAGAATGGCTAGGGTTAATTTGATTTACATTTGATTTTTGAATTTTGATCAATTTTGTGGCTGTTATGAGACATTCTGTAGGATTGTTAGGGGAATTTATAGCAAGAAGTTGTCTTAGATTAACTGGCAAGCCATCTGAAAGTCCCTCAATAATCATATCTGTGGATAAATTTAACTGCCTGCCTATTTTTAGTTTTTCCTGAAAGTACCGAGTTATGTCTTCACCTTCTTTGAATGATTTCAAAGTGGAATCACTTAAATTGACTAGGTTAGGGGAGATATATCTTTCCGTTAAGAAGGAAGTGAATTTTTCCCAAGTGTGAATTGCATAACATGAATTAACATATTCAGTTATGTAACTATTTTTTAAGTATGTTATTATGTTGTTTAATTTCCATTTATCATCTAAATTATACTTTTGACATTTATCATTAAAGTATTTAAGGTATGTGCCTACCTTCGGAGCACTTTTTTTGAAAAAAAGGAAATTTTTATTCAACACTTATGTTTTCAGTTATAATGGTGTATAAAACTGTTAATTCAAATGCCATTTTAATGAACAAATTTTTTATTTTCCAAATTTTGACCATTTTTGGTCAAAATTTGGTAAAAATTGACGTTTACGCCAAACTTCCTATAACAAATTCTAATGCATGTATTTCCCTTTTTCTTTCAATAATATATTTAGTATACATTTACCTGTGTTATGAAGCAGAATATTTAGTGTACCTCTTAAAGTTACCCAGATATACCAAAGTTTGTGTACGCAACAGCTTTTTACAAAAAAAAGTATCACTTTTTCAAATAAAAACAGCTCTAAAATAAATAATTATGCACTTTAAGCTATACTTGAGGTTCATAACATACCTAGAGATGTATAGAATACTGTGATTAAATTTCATTTGAATATATTAAAAACTTTTTAAGAAATGAGATTTATCGCAATGTCAAAAAATGAAAATAACAGTTTTCCAGAAAACGCAAATAAAGATTTTAAAGTCGCACAAAAAATTATATACATATTTTAACAACTTAAAATTCACAGTATTTGTAAGTTAAGCCTTCTTTGATTTAAATTTAAATCAAAATTAATTAAAAATCAACTTTAAATTTTTTTCTTGATAATTTTGTTTTTGGTTCGACTTGTCGCTTCGATTTCTTAATTCTCTCAATATCAATTTCTATGTAGCTTTTTTTAATAATTTCTGGTTCAAGTTTGACATTAAGATGGTTAAATACAGTCATCAGCCTTATATTGCCTGAATTGAATAATTAAACTGCTATTTTACTACCTAATAACAGTGTTTGGAGTGAGCGAAATTTTCTTTACGTAAAATATCCCGTAACTAGAGAAACAGTTGCCAAATATGCCTAGAACAATAATAAAAAAATAAATAAAACTTAATTCTATATTTAAAAACTCAATTGTACATTCACATTGTCTAAGAGTAAAGAAATAACTGTTTAGATGAGTTTTTTGCATTTCTATGGCTTAGTTTCGGTTTCGAAAATTTGACTTCTGGTTCATAATTTAGGCAATAACTTTGCTTCTAACTATCGGAGAAACTAAAGTAAACCATTTTTGGAATCCTAAATGTATGGGCTTTAATACAAAGTAATAAAAAAAATTTCGAAAATTTTCATAAAAACGTCGATTTTAGGGTAGGCACATACCTTAAGCCAAGCATTTACATTCATAGAACTGTTGGGATCAAAAGGAATGATATTGATAGAATTAGTAGCCTTCATTATAGTACCAGAATTTAAAGGAATTTTAAAATAAGTACATTTTAAACTATTTACTTTGATACTGCAATTAAATACATAGAATAATAATACTAATATTCAGTATAATTTCATGAAAATACAAATAACAAAATTCAGAAACAATTATGAATAAAGAATAAACAACACACTCAAAAGATATAATGATACTAAATAAATTCAAATTAATATGTCTATAGAATATATTTCAAAATTTACCGAAAATATACTGCTCAGTATTACCAAACCAATTTAAATATTTTTCAAAATATGTTACATAAATGAAAATCAATTTGAAATAAAATCAAACATATTAAAAACACTAAAGATCATTATCAGTTGTTATTATTTTCCCCACTACACAGCAGCTGCTTTTTTTCGAGGTAATTGTAGATCACATTTTATAAGAAAATCACATCACCGTGACGTAATACGAACACTACTGCGTTTTAAAGAAGATATTTTCAGAAGGAAACGAGAGGTTGAACGAAGAATTCTGGTATAATTGGGCCGAACGATGGGATATATATTTTTTTGCACAACGCTTGACATTATCACCTACGTAAGTGACGAGTGATGATCAGGGTGTGGCAGGGTGAATTTTGTAGAAAATATAACACGACGTGGGTTTTCCTTTGTGCGTAATTTCGCCATTCGTGTGTGAACGATGACTTCGCTGTTGTTGAGCTGAAGCAGGTGCGGCTGATGGCGGCTCTGAAACCCATGTATGGGGTTCTCCTTACGACTTCACATCCTGTCAGCTCTTTATAATATCATGCTTTAATGAAGTGAGGTGTAGTCCATTTTGAGGGAAGAGACAATATTTGGCTTAATCTTCCTTTATTCAGTCATTGAGGATAGTAGGATAATTTCTTCATGGGTAAAGGATTCAGTCTTTACGTAGCTCCATTACCAGTAATCCAGAGTTAACGCGCGAAGCAGCGCGACGTTGTTATTTGTTTACATGTTGGAGTAAAAAAAGGGCGGATAGGAATGAGCAGGAAGTGTTGTAAAGTTTAGTTAAATCACTAAAAGTCAATCAAAATAATTATTTGTTGAATATTAAAAAGGCGTGGAAATTAAATTGTATTATTGCAAAGTTTAGTTAAATCACTAAAAGTCAATTAGAATATTTATTTGTTAAATTCTAAAAAGGTGAGGAAATTAAATTGTATTATTGCAAAGTTTAGTTAAATCACTAAAAGTCAATTAGAATATTTATTTATGAAAAAAAGAGGAGTTAAAATTAGACTGTATTATTGTAAAGTTTAGTTAAATCACAAAAAAAATTCAACTGAAATATTTAATTGTAAATTCTAAAAAAGGATGGCATTTAATTAAATTATGTAAAGCCTAATTGAACTATTTTTATTTATAAAATTCAAATGGACTGTTGGAATTCTAGAAGATGTGTGTCGTAAAATAATTAACTACACAGCCATGGTGTTATGTAAGTTAATTGATTATTCTTTTTATATTTTTTCAATTATTCTTCTCACATTTTATTTTCATCCTTCAAAAATCGTTTATCTTATTCTTTTGGTAATCAACTAAATAAATGAAGAATTAAGAAATTATTATTAAGGAATATTTAATTTCGTGTAAGTAAAAATCTCAGTTTGAGCAAGAGTTCATTGAACCTTTACAGGAAAATAGACCTTCCTGCCTTGGGCATTCACCTCCCGCAAAGAGAAGCCTGATAATTCTCAATTCGTTACTTTCTTGTAAACAAAAGATCTAAGCAAAAATGTTCCCTCTCCACTTTTAAAAACAGCCGTGGGTGTCCTTTTTAGAAATTGTCGGTAAAATTCTGATTCACACACACTTCTGCAGCTGTAAAACGTAAGTAAGAAACCTTTGACCTTGTTGTGGCTCAGTTTAATTCTAGGCATCGAAATAACCCTGAGAAACATTCCTTTTCCTTTTGAGGCAAAAAACCGCCGCTGAGAAAAAATTCAGTATTGGGATCTTTTTGGCATAGCCCTGACAGAATTATGGGTTTTTCCACCCAAAATTGCGATCCAGAGATCCCTTTCTAAAAATTATGACGCGAGGGAGCGCAGTTTATTTCTTCACCTTTGACCTGGGTGCGTTTCGCACGGGGTTTTCTGCTCAATTTCTGTCAACACATCCTTAATCCCTTTGTCGTTAGAGAAAGTCGGATTCTCGTATCCCACGTGGGGTACTGCTGCTCGGGGGCGTGATTTAATCTAAGGGGTTGCATGATTTTGAAAACTTTTAACCAATGATGACTTAATAAGTTACCTTGGCTTAAATGCCATCGCCAAGAGAAAATTAAAAAGGGGTGTTTGGGGGTTTTTTAGACACACGCGCAGATGCAGAGACTCTCACTCGATTTTGACTAAAAGGAGGAGATTTGAAAATTTTGAAAATGGGGAGATATGATTTGGTGAAAATAAAAGGAAAGCGAATTCGATAGAGAATCTTCGGCTTATGTTCCAGCGATGGTCCTGCCCTGATCTGATGTGATCGAATCTGACCTGACCTGACCTGAGTGACTAGACGCAGGGACTCTCTCCCGATTTTGGCGGAAAATAGGAGACCCGAAAATTTTTGGAGAGGATGCAAGAAGCGTTGCTTAGAATCCGATAGAAAATCATCGGCTTGTGCTCGAGCATTGGGCCTAACACGCGGTGGAGGAGAGGAAACAGCTATGATACAAGCTGCGTGGACCATATTTTACCAACCATGATATGAAGGGAATTTGCCTAATTAATCTTTTGTCCCGTGCACATTATCCTGACGAAGCAACATGCCATCTACTCTAAAATGTCCTCATTTTGATGTTGAAAACATCCTAATAAATGCTGAGCGCTCACCGACAACAAGACAATTAAGCCTAACGCCCAGAGCAACACTCTCAGCGTTTTCATAAACTTTTACTCCAAGGTTCCGGTCTCTTCCAGAGTGAAACGAACTTTTGATGTTAAAATAGCATCCTTAAACAATGCTCAACGCTCACCGACGACAAATTGACTAAGCCCAGCGCCCAGAGTGACACTATCAGCGACATCATAAACTTTTGATCCGATTTCATGAAGTAAAAGAAAATAAATTGATTCGCCAATCTGATGCCGAGCCACCAACATGTGCAAAACACGGACAGGAAGGATGAAAGATAAGTGTTTTAAATTTTTTGTTTGAATTAGAAAGTATAAACATTAAAAGGGATGTCGAAATTCTTAGTTATAATACTGAATTATTTAATTTGTAAGACAGCAATGAATGAGTTTAAATATCAAATAACATAAATTTATAAAAAAGTGAAAAATATAAAAATCTTAGATAACAAGCATTAAATTGAAACAGTTGTAATGTAAAATCTTAAATAACAAAATTGTTAAAAGGAAATGCATGGATTATGATGAGAATAAATGTAAATTTAAAATAAAATAATCATCTTAGAAATGTATAATAATATAGTATGAATTAATAGGTTTTTAGAGTACTGAAATCATTATGCTTCCATGCAAATTTTAATATTTTATGATTATTTTGAATGTGTAAGCAAATCCAAAGTTATTTCATCTGTTTTCGAATATATAATGTCTAAGTTATTTACAGAAATGTTTTTTTGGAATGATTTGACATCAGTAAATGTGCATCTTTGCTATAAATAAATCAAATGTATGTTGTTTAAAAGTAGTGGTAACATTTATTTCCATATGAATAATTTACTTGTTATAATGAAATGATAAAAAATATATGTTTAGTAAAAATACGAATAATTGGCTGAGTAAACATTAGTAATAAAGACCTGAGAACCCAGTAAGAGAAAGCAAGAAATATATATATATAAGCTTTAACCTTTTGAATTTATATTAGAGATGGCCACTCATATAATCCTAAGAAATGATAAATTTTGATATTTTAGTAATTGAATAGGCAGCTAGGGTAAAATTTGAAATCGTAAATGAAAATTTAATTAAAAATCTGTTTGAGAAAGGGTCGACCCGAATACTGATTACATGCTTTAAAAAATTGTTATGGATGTCAAGCTTTGAAAATTCTTGTATGTGTGTCGATATTATATGTGTATGTTTATGTGCAAAAAGGTAACTTAATAAATTAATTAGGTTTAAAATTCGGCTTTGTTTTTCTTATCAAATACTTAAGCACTGTGCAAGAAAATGAGATCCAAGTTATTTCAATGCCATCAGCTTCAAGTATTTAATTCATCTACTTCACCATATCTTCAAAAATGAATTCAAGTGGTGTTCTACAATGTGCTAACGCTTCGGTATCGCTGTGGATAAAATTTTGTCAAATGCTTCAACGAAAATAGTGAAGTTACATATTTCTTTCATAAATAAAGTGCACAAAAAATGCAGCTGCTGTGTAGGGGGGGGGGAATAATAACAAAGTATCTTCAATGTTTTTAAAACGTTTGATTTTATTTTAAATTGATTTTTATTTATGTAACATAGTTAGAAAAATATTTAAATTGGTTTGGTAATACTGATCAGTATATTTTTGGTAAATTATGAAATATATTCTTTTGAAATATTAATTTGAATTTATTTAGTATCATTCTATTTTTTGAGTGTGTTGCTTATGTTTCATGCATAATTATTTCTGAATTTTAGTATTTGCATTTTCATGAAATTATACTGAAAAGTAGTATTATTCTGTGTATTTAATTTGGTCCAGTAAATCCGTCAGAAAATAGGGGTTTGCTGTGCAAAAGGATTGATTTTTGGATATGTTGTTAGTGTTGGGTGCGTGTCGTAAAATGCAAGTTTTCGACCTCGTCGCAAGGCGGGCCACTTCACGCCACTTAAACAAAACATCAAAATTTTGGATCTTTTCTAAATTTTTTCACCATATCTCCAGAACGGTTGGTTTCGCAGAAAATATTATCCTTCACAAATTTAAAGTAGAGTAAATTTGTCACAGTTTGAGCCCAAAATCAGCTCTGTAACTTAAATAGTGACCGAGACACAGGCTTCCAAAAAATCACGATTTTCTCAAAAATTTATGAAAATTGTTATTTTTCATCAATTTTTGTTGAATATGTCCTATACTAATATAAGGTGGTTTACTCAACACATGCCATTCCCCATAAATGATGTGCTGATGTCAATAAGCAGTGGTGTAGTAGGAACGGCGGATGTTAACTGCCACTTGTCTCATTAACTTGGTTGCGAGGGAATCTGCAGAATTGCTGGTGGCAACTTCGGAAACGTTAAATTCAAGCGTAAAGATAAAGTCATTACACTTGCTTCTGCTAACAACAGTGCTAAAATTGGGAAAGAAAAACTTACTGTGGACCCACTAACCCTCTTCCACAGAATTTGTGTCGCCAAACAGTCAGATGAAGACTTGAAAATGTTTTTCACATTTGAACTGTCACCTTTCCCTTTGTTACTGTTTAATGAAGAGGGAATGCGAAAGGGAACTAAATTGTCCCTGTTTTCAGCGTTCACACCAACCAAAATTGATGCTGTCCAACGTAAAAATAATTTTGTAGTGGTGGATGGAGGCCACTTACTTCACAAGTTGTTTGGCAGCGAAACATGAATTTCGGAGACATTGCTAAACGCTATCTGACATACTTACAAACACATTATGGATCGAACGTAGCCGTAGTGTTTGATGGATATCCTTCTGATGTGAATGGAAAGAGCACCAAAAGTGCAGAACGCATTCGACGAGCAAACTTAATTCATCACATGAGATAATCTTCAATGAAGCCACATGTCCAGAAATTTCTCAAGAACAATTTTTAGCAAATGAAAGAAACAAGGTGCGTTTCATTGACCCTTTGAAAAAGTTTCTACAAAAAGCAAATGTAACAGTTAAACAGGCAGTAGAGGATGCAGGCGTACTAATTGTTGAAACTGCTGTTTCTGCTAAATCTCAGTATGACAATATTTTCGTGGTTGGTGAAAACATTGACTTTTTAGTCCTTCTAACTGTGTTAGCTCCAATGAAAGATAACTTGTACTTACGAAAATGTGGAAAAGAGAGGACGCCTGATGTGTTATACTCCACAACGCCATTTAAATACAAATTCAGCAGAATGATTTTGTTCATTCACGATTTCAGTGGGTATGATACTACAAGTGCACTATTCAGCCATGGGAAAACAAAATTTTGCTCTCTTTTAGAAAAAAACCCGACACCTGGAAGAAAAAATACGAGTATTTTTCAACTTTGAAGCTACCATTGACCAAATGGCTGAGGCAGGCAAAACTTTTCTTATTCATTTATATGGAGGTAATCTCAGAAGCTCTGCATGTGATCTCAATCACTCGCACTACACGCTATTTACCCAATCAGCAACTAAAGCAAGGTCCACTCTAGCACTTTTACCCCCAACCGTGGATGCAGCACGATTTCATGCCTTAAGATCTTACCTTCAGAAACAGAAATGGTTAGGACATGAGAAAAATCCTCTTTAGTGGGGCTGGGTACCTACCTGATTCGGCATCTCCCCACGCAAAATGGAAAGGGATGCAGCTCCTGAATCCCTCTTGAAAATTATATCTTGCAACTGCAAGAAAGGGTGCAAGAATGCTTGTGGTTGCCGGAAAGCAGGTCTTATATGTTCTTCTCTGTGCACTTGTTCTCTGGGAGAAGCTTGCGAGAACGTGTCAGACATCAATTTACTTGAGGACAACATTGAAGATGAAGACGACACGCCATCGTCAATAAATAACTTTATATACGAAGATATAGAAGGTTTATATCTTCAGCTGGATAAAGAGGACAAGGAGCAGCAGACAGAGCTTGAAAATTTCCGTCCTGGCTCGTCAAAAAGGCAAAAACTTTAAATAACATATATTATATGGTTTATGCCTAACAATTACTGTCCAAGTTTTAACTTTTGTTATATAAACTTAATACATATTTTTTGAGACTATTTAATTGTTTTATGATATCAAAAATTTCTAAACCGTTCTTTCGTTGAACAACTGCATATCTTGAAATATAAGTCGTAGAAACATCCTATAGTGCTTTATTTATAGCAAATTTACTCGCCTTTAAAATTGGTCCATATGACGTTTGCTCTAAACACCTTATATTAGTTTAGGACATATTCAACAAAAATTGACGAAAAATAACAATTTTCATAAATTTTTGAGAAAATCGTGATTTTTTGGAAGCCTGTGTCTCGGTCACTATTTAAGTTACAGAGCTGATTTTGGGCTCAAACTGTGACAAATTTACTCTACTTTAAATTTGTGAAGGATAATATTTTCTGTAAAACCAACCATTCTGGAGATATTGTGAAAAAATTTAGAAAAAATCCAAAATTTTGATGTTTTGTTAAAGTGGCGTGCAGTGGCGCGCCTTGGTGCGACGAGGTCGAAAACTTGGATTTTACGACACGCACCCAACACTAACAACATATCCAAAAATCAAAACTAAACGACCTTTTGCATACCAAAATGTACCATTTTGCTGGACTAATTGCAGTATTAAAGTAAATAGTTTAACATGTACTTATTTTATAATTCCATTAAAATTAAAATTGTTTTCCCTAACTTGTGTTAAATTTTTCCTGCATGAATTTAAGATCTGGTAAAATAGTTAAAATCAATGACAAAACAAATGCTAAACCAGATGAATCTGGTATTGTAATGCAGGCTACTAATTCTGTCAATATCATTCCTTTTGACCCGAACAACTCTATGAATGTAAATTCTTGGCTTAAATACTTCAATGATAAATGTCAAGAGTATAATTTCGATGATAAATGGAAATTAAACAACGTAACAGCATGCTTAAAGAACAGTGCCTTAACTGAATATGTCAATTCCTACGATACAATTAAAACTTGGGAGGAATTCGTTTCCTTTTTAACTGAAAGGTACATCTCCCCTAACCTAGTCAATTTGAGTGATTTCACTTTGAAATCATTCAAAGAAGGTGATGATATAACTCTATACATCCAAGAAAAATTAAAAATAGGCAGACAATTAAATTTATCTACAAGTATGATTCTTGAGGGATTTTCGGATGGCTTGCCAGTTAATCTAAGATAACTTCTGGCGATAAATTCCCCTAACAATCCCACAGAATCCCACATAACGGCCACAAAATTGATCAAAATTCAAAAATTGGATGTAAACAAATTAACCCTAGCCATTCTGCAACCCAAAATTTAAAAACAAACTCTGTTAATGGTAACCAATGGCAGCCAAGAAATTTTAGGCCCCATAACTTTACAACCAGACAAAATTTTAGGCCAAATAACTTTCAACCAAATTCTCCTCCCACTCAAAATTTCAGGCAAAATAACAATTACCAAACTCCTCCCCCTAGGCAAACTTTCAGACCTTTTAGTAATGCTAACACCCATTTTCAAGACAAATTGCCACCTTCACCATGTTGACTTTGCACAAAACAAGGCATTGCCAATGCTTATCATGGGTACAAACTTGCCCATTTGGATTTTCTGCAGGACAATTACCATCTCCCAATCCTGCTCCACCTAACTTTGACCCTCCAAAGGAGGAAAATCAACACTGACAATTACCTACAGTATCCGGATACTGCAAAAGAAACCCGTTGCCATGTGTTTTAGACACTGGTTCAACTATCTCTTTAATCCCACGTGATTTAGTGACAAAAAACCATTTAAAAATGACAAATGCTCAAGGTATAATTGTGCAGCAAACCCGGGGTAGAATTAGCCTTACTAAAACATGTACATAAACAAAAAACCATAAACAAAAATGTGACTATGTATGTTCTAGATCATACTTTACCTTATATAATCCTAGGAATGCCAGAATTGTCAAAATATGACATAACTATAGACTGCAGTAAACAAAAAATTTGTCAAAATGGAAAACACTTAAATAAAAGTCAAAAGGATAAAAGTCATTCAAATGATAAAAACAAACAAAACGTTTCTTTACATACTTCTGAATGTAAACAAATAAACTCCCATTGTTCTCAGACCACTGAATATCAGGTTAACCCTCCACAGTCTGTCACAGAAAATAAATGTGAGTTAAGAAAAGAAGTAAAAGATATAATTAAAAATTTTGATTCAGTTTTTTCAAAGGACAAGTATGATGTTGGTGCACTCAGAGTTGAACCACAGAGAATTGTGCTCAATTCTGACTTGCCAGTTAGTTTGAGACCTTATCGTACTTCTCCTGTTGAGGAACAAGAAATAAAGAATCAGGTTGAGAAATTGTTGCAAGCTGGTTTAATTAAAGAAAGTAATAGTCCCTATTCACTCCTGTAACTTTAGCTTTTAAACGCGATGAGGGTAAAAAGACTAGATTATACATAGATTTAAGGAAATTAAATGCTCTATGCAAATCCGATTCTGAACCCTTACCCCTCGTGGATAGTCTACTAGATAAATTATCAAAAGCAAAAATTTTTCCTCTTTGGATTTGGCTTCTGGGTATTGGCATGTGCCCAGTCACCCAAAACATACTGAAAAACTAGCTTTCTGCACAAATTTTGGCTTATATGAGTGGTGCAGATTACCATTTGGCATTAAAGTAGCTCCTGCAATTTTTAATAGAATTATTCGAAGAATATTAACTAAATATAAAATTGATTTTGCTTGCAATTATTTCGATGATATCATTGTGTACTCTTCATCTGAACTAGAACATTGGAAACATCTTAAAACAATCTTTGAAATATGTGAAAAAGAAAACATTAAATTGAAACTATCCAAATGTGTTTTTGCCCAAACTAAAATTAGCTTTTTGGGTTATGAAATTGAACAAGGTAAAGTTCCCCTAATAATGCTAATATTGAAACTATCAAAAAATTACAAACCCCCACTAATGTTAAAGAACTAAAGGTTCTTAGGTTCTGTAAATGTTTACAATAAATTTATTCCACAATATGCTAAACTTAGATATCCTTTACATCAACTTTTGAAAAAAGATGTAAAATTTAACTGGACAAATGAATGTCAGGATGCATTTGACAAGCTTAAAGAAACCCTAACAACTAAACCGGTTTTAAATTTATATAACCCTGACGCAACTTGTCATGTTTCAGTCGATGCATCACAAAAAA
>BGPR01041212.1:0-13696 GCA_013235015.1 Araneus ventricosus | reverse complement strand
TTTATCAAACATGTTATGAAGGAATTACCCTCTTAAGGAATTTGAACTGTATTTAAATATTTTGCAGCGTATACATCATTGTTCAATGTATTGATTATAAAGGAAGGATTACGCCACTTTGTCCTTGAGACGGTAAGAGTGGAAAATCGGTTCGCATCTAATCGCTACGCATGTCTTTGAATTTGATTCTTTACGTAAATATTTTACAATCACTATAATCTACAATGGGAACCTTCTGATAGTCATTGGATTCTGGGTTACAGTAGGTTCGAATTTTTTCATCCACGCGGGGGGAAGGGAAACAGAACCTTTTTGGGAAAGTATACGAGAAAGTTTAGGGAAGACCACTCCCTCTGGTTTGCGTTGTCATCGCTGTCAGGGCGCCTACCTCTGAAATCACGCTTTAAGTTCAAGAACAAACCCAAATTTCATCACTGGTCACAATTTTGTTTAGGAATTCATTGCCCTCTTTACTGCATCGGGTACGAAATTTCAAAGCACTGCCAAGTCACTTCGTTTTGTGGACATCCGTAAGCATTTTCGGAACCCAACGGGAACACAATTTCCGATAATTTAAGCGATGTGTGACAATCTCATGCAAAACAGTTTTTGAAATTTGTGGAAACTCATCAAAAAGCATTCTTATTGTGAACCGTCTGTTTTCACAAATTTTCTCATTCACTTTTGCAACCAAACCATCATTGACAACAGAAGGTCGCCCACTCCGTGCTTCGTCATGAACATTGGTGCGTCCATCATTAAATTGTCGAACCCACTTTCTAACCATTCCATCAGTCATTACATTTTCACCATAAATCTCTACAAGTTGACGATGAATTTCAGCTGGCTTAACTTTCTTTGCGTTCAAAAACCGTATTACAGAACGCATTTCACAGTCGGCGGGATCGGCAATCGTCTTAAACATTTTGAACGCTCAGTAACACATTTAAACACAACACAATCCGGCTGCAATGGCGTCAGTGGGCAGACAATGAACCAGAGACACGTCTGCACATGCGCAGAACTGCGACACTAGCGCTGAGGCGGCGGTAGAACGAAACGGTACTTCCTTTCCGGACACGCCTCGTATATACTGAATAAAAGATTTTTGTTATTCCCTACAGGCGCGCTGCATGGAATGGATCAAATCCAAGAACTATAATATCAACGGATCTGGTTACAGCCGATGGTCTTGCAGTCGACTGGGTTGCCAAGAACTTGTACTGGACAGACAGTGGTAGGAAAGTTATAGAAGTATCCAGAGTGGACGGATCGAGCCGAAAAACCTTAGTGGACTTGGATCTGGATGAGCCGAGAGCCATCATAGTGTTCCCACGTAAAGGGTAAGTTAGATTTACAAAAAAGTGGTAACTTGCATTTTGCATCATTGTTGTACACTTTTGCGTACTTCTCCCACTGTGGATATGAGTAGGTCACAATTATGTAAATACAGAAAAACTTCGATGACCCAAATTTTGAATTCTTTCGGTTACTCAAATTGAAAATTCCGATAAATCTAATTTTTAAGAACATATTTTCAAAGTTACCTTTCGTAACTTTGAAACTATTTTTACAGACGCTTTTAGCGTCACTGATCCTTAGTTCTTTTACTTTTTAAATCCGTAATGGAATTTGACCAAATTTATTTCCATACATTTATTTTTCATTCACTCCTTTTTATTTCATTTTGCTTTATTTATCGATTCACTGACTGTGCAAAGAAACACCAAAGGCAACAATGTTTCGAACTTACTCAACTGATTGCCAACAATTCTGATAAGCAGATAAATCAAGTATTCTGAAGTTTTTGCTTGAAACAAAAGAATTTTCCGAACTCGTTATATAGTTGATTTTCTTACGGGTATTGCACTTTGAAATTTTTACCCTTTCCTTGTGGATGATAAATATACTTCACTAAGAGGTATTTTTTCGTTGTGTACGGGCTGATACAGATATCGTACCTCCAACTTACTAGAATTTTAATCCTTTTTCTTCCGAAGCCAATTTTTTGGATCTCAGCGTTTTGTTAGATGAGTAATAATCCCGCCTTGTTTATGCATATATACTTAAAATATTAATTTATTTTCTTCACAGTTATCTCTTTTGGTCGGACTGGGGAAAGCCACCAAAGATCGAGAAAGCCTATCTGGACGGTGCAGGACGAAGGGTCATTGTGGCCACCGATCTTGGATGGCCAAATGGACTGACCATTGACTATGATTCTCGTCGCCTGTATTGGGTAGATGCCCAGCTGGATCGGATTGAAACGTCTGATCTGAGTGGAAAGCACCGCATGCAGCTGGTGGATGACGTGGCCCATCCTTTTGGATTGACCTTGGTGAGAAGAAGTGTTATATTCATACTTCTATGAATCATATTAATAACTCAAATTAAAATATACCATCCATCGCATTTATAATGATTATAATATTAATTTAAATGTTTTTTTATTGAAGCCGTTTAAATGTTATGGGGAGGGCAGATTTTGCGTCTTAAACATCTATTTGATTAATTCCTTTTTAAGAGTATTTCTACTTTGACAGAAATCGTTTCTCAAGCTTATTGATGCAACATATCATTATGTCCTTACACCGCAAAGAAATTTAATAATATTTTTACTCTTTGTTCATAGTTCAGAATACTGTAAAAAGTCGAAAGAGTGTGGAAGTGTGTCTTTTGATGTAAATAGACGTCACACAAGAAGCACAATTCTTAAAATTAAACACATTTATAATATGATCTTACGTCATGTCTCGATATAATAGTTCGAAATAATTATAATATTGGCATCAATTCTCCAAGTTAAATAATTTGTAGTAGGAGACTAGATAGACGTGCTATTATAAGGTTAAATTCATGAAGTGAGTAGCTTAATGGTGCGCAACATGTTGATTATGAAACTTCAAAAACATTTTATAATGCAAGATTTGTTATTCAACAATATCTTATTTAAGTATTTGTGTTTGAACAGCATCTGATGCAATATTTATCGCTGGCTTCTATAATAACGAATTTAATCCTGACATCTACGCTAATGTAATGTTTGACGTTGTAAACTGCTAATATATATTTGTATCCTGTTGACTGTGTCAATCAACTGTTTGAGTTTGAGAATGCAGCCGAGTATTTTTTCAGCTCCAGTTTTCATAAGAAGTTGTGTTTAGATAATCAGAAAGGATCATCAGCAGCAAGGATGAGATATCACCAACAATTATTTATTTACTTATACATAAAATTATAGATATAGAAGTAAATTGCAAGCAGTTCAATTTCAACATTAGAAACCGATCGCATTGGCTGGAACAGCTCTCGTCTGCTCTCTTTGTATCAAATCATCGCCTTTATCTCTCGACAAGATTCTTATTACTTATTACCAGGCGTACAAATTGCACATGCCCCCTAGTAGAAACACATATGTACAAGAAACGCAAACCATACAAGTTCCTTAACACTTATTGAGAGTCCTGTTTTCTTATTAAGGCTTCTAGTCTTTCTTAACAGACTCGCCGCGTAGTTGAACTACCTGGAATTGCATCGTATTTAAGCCTTGCTTATTTTTAATGGAGTCTTAGATGCATATATTTGCATTATTCAGGTCACGGTGAGCTGAAACCTAGCTGTGATCTCACTGGTGAATTTCGCTATTACAGAGTGCAGTTGATGATGGCTCCTTACTTTGCAAGAAGGTTGATAAGTTCATGATGGCCCCTTACTTTGCAAGAAGGTTGATAAGTTCATGATGGCCCCTTACTTTGCAAGAAGGTTGATAATTTCAATTTCGGTAGCGGAAAATGAAGAAAAGTTTTTTCAATGTGAGGGATTTCCTAAAAATGTTGAGTCTGTTTAACGTCTCTGATTTGACAAGAAGAAAAATCATTGTTCTTGAAGAATACTAAATTGAGATGGTGGAATTCATCGTATGTTTAACAGAAAACTTATCATTGAATTAAATAGTTTCATTTTCACTAATATCTGATTTCTGCATCTTGATTAATAGACTTTTTTCTTTCATTTATAGAAAAGAAAGCTTCTTTTAAATCAGAAATGAATATTTTCATTTATCAAGTTCTATCAATTAAATTAGCATTGGAAACATGAATCGTAACTACAAATTTTAAAAATTTTGTAAAAAAAGTATTGGGAAGTCGATTACAATATTCGAATCGCTAATTAACTACATTGAATAACATCTGCAAATAAAACATTCGTTTAATTTTAAATTAAAATAGAGAATGTTTATTGCTTTAAATGAAGATTGTACGAATAGTTTTTAATTTACTAAATTATCCCTAAATTCATCAATACTTTAAAATTTGAATTTTAAGATTAGAATGATTTGAAAAAGTAACATAACTGAAATTTAATGAGGTCTAGTATTTCTAAAATCGATTTAATTCTATAAATATTCGATTTAAAAAATTAATATTTTTATTATAAAATGTAAAATACGCTTGTAATTCAAAGATCGAAAAAAAAATCAACCAGTTGAATCAAGGAAATACTGAAGAAATTCATCCAGAATTCACGTAGGTATATTTTTGAATTTTGAAATATCAAATCTTTTTGTTTGAAATATTTAAGTCATAAAAGTTTTGATAGGATTAAATGAAAATTCATATTAATTGAAGCAAACTTTTTCAACAATTATTCTTTATTTTCTATAATTTTAATCTAGAATTCCCCTTAATAAACTCCATACGATAGAATCTTTCTATAGAAGATTTAATGCAGAATTAATTGTCCAGAATAAGTACTGTAATTCACTTTTATTTTGAAACAATTTACAGAATACCAATGTTTAGAAGAAGTAATTTAAAAATAATGATTCTTTTATTTTTACGAATGAGAAAATCAAGTTATTTTCAATTATATTCATATCTTCAAAATTAGTTAAATTAGATTTAATATCTTTTGTGAATTACATTACTTCAGAATTTAAATAGAATTAGGACATAAAAGAGTATAAAAATATTTTTATAATTTTTGATAACCTAATCCATTTATTTCTCAAAAATACAAAAGTCTGTAAGAACATTTCTTTGAAATTAAAGGCAATCATTCTATTCATAAGCAAAAAAATGTTTGGAAATATTTGAAAACATAAAATTAATTTTTAATTTAGAAATTTAAGCACACGGCAATTTGTCTTTTGTGTGTTTTCTGAGAAATGCTATTAATAAACATTTAATTATTCTTCCATACAATCATTATATAATTTCTTCACAAATTAAATTCAAAGACGGGTTTTTGCATGTCCATCACTAATTAATGAATTATTAAAGTATGAAAGATATCAGTTAAAAAAAATTTACAAATATTTCGCAGATGAATTTAGTTTTAATTTTATGAACGAGGAGTTGTGTGACTCTTTTGCAGTTTTTAGCATTCCGAATGAAGCTGTAAAAGATTGCAGAATTTTTAATGCTATTTTAAGTAATTTGGAAGAAAAATTAAAAACAAACTTATGATGAATTACAGATTTCTTAATTGTACCTTTTTTACAAAAGATTGTCCGTTTAATAGAGTCTCGAGAACTAGTTTTAAATTACGAAAATATTTGATTTAATATTTATAAGCTGTATTTTTTCCTTAATTTATGCTTCTTGTTCTAAGAAAATTAAATATTTGTAACCCGATAAATAAATTTCCCGAATTTTGTGATGTTTGCTATCATAGAGAATGCATATAGACTTCTCTCTTGAATTGAAATCCCAGATGAACATTTATTTTTTTATTTCATTTCTTAAGATTCCATTATGCGTTTTTAAGCATGATGCATCGTCCATGCTTAGTGCTCGTTAAACGTAACGTAAATATGCGAAATCATTTAAAATAATTTTTGATGGAATTTCATGCATTGAATAGAGTCAATTTGTGTGTAAGCACAATCACATAACAAATGATCTCGAGCATGTCATCTGGCTAACTGTACATAGTTTTACTCTATTTTAGGATGCGTTGGGGATTTTACGATTAAAGTGGTACAGATTATTGGTGTATGATTAAGTGAGCATAAATTGACTCCATTACTTATATTGAAACCAATTTTATTGAAATCATTTGAAAAGGTTTTCCGTGGGATCTCATGGATCTGATACTATCAATTCATGAGATTTAACGTACACATGACAAACGTATGTCATGACCTCTACCTGCACGATGTTCTACTATATACTGAGACACAATTCCCACTTTCCTTCTACAAGATACATACGGGATTCCAAAATCATAGTGGAATCAGAGTCTCGAAGTGCGTCATATGAGCAGAAATTTACACCATTACGTAACAGTAAAACATATTTGAAGTTGTTATGACGTTGATGAATGAAAAGTTAATAAGCTTTCTTAGAAAGTAGGGCAAAATAAAACGGCTGGAGTTTCACAAATGCAAAGAAATAATACAGTAATGCAATTGTTCAAATATTAATACAATGCTATCGAGCAAAATCGTAAAAATATATTTTTAATGCAGAAGTAACAACTGAAAATTTACATCTCAAACTTTCCGCTAGTCCGTTGCTATTCTACTTGTTGTGCCCTCAGTATTGCACCCTTGGTGTTTACATGGATTTTCAACAAACATCATTATGCACCCTCTTAGATGCTGATAACGACGCAATATAGAAATTTATATTGGTTATCGACGCTATTGTCAAGCGATGCGCCAAGAGAATCTCTTCTGTTTTTATTTTATTTTCTTTCCACTCTTGAGTTTTGCTTGATAGACCGAAAAGACTTTATATTTGAGTTTCTCACAAGGTGTTAAAAGACCACATTAATTCCTATTTTACAGTTCATGGTAAAGTTTTTATTGAAAACACATTAGGAATGATAGCATATTATAATTGTATTGATTCTCAAAGTCAGCCGTTAAATAATGCTTTCTTTCTTTACATTTTCTTTAATTTCTCGTATACGAAAAAAGCGCAAAGAAAGCATTGTGATTGTCAACCACGAGATTTTAAGAAATTCCCACTTGCTACATATTTGGATGCCAGTGAACACGACAACTATACAACAGAACGAGCTAGATGACTGAAATCTGGTATGTAGCTTTACATAACATAACACCACTCCGTGCCCCTGCAACTATAACCATAAGGTTATTTAAGCAGTGTCGCGGTCATGCAGTGGAAGAAAAATCACAACACCCGAGGGGGTGACCTCTCTTAAAACTTGGCAATTCTCTATACGCTGCCCAATTAAAAACGCAACAAGTTTACAAATGTTTACAGGAGCTTTAGGAAGGATTGCTATTGTGCCATACATTATAAAAAATATTTTGATAACACAGAGTAAAATAAAATTTTGAAAAAACACAAAATTACACCAATATTGTAGATCTGTATCAAATTTTGAACGAAACCCACCAAAGAGGTGCTTTCCTTTTCATCCCAGAGTACATGACAGGGTAACTCAAAAAGATAATGAGTTAGACGGGTGAAATATTGCAAGTTGAATTTTATATCTGTATCCATTTTTGAAGCCAATCTGTCAACGAGAAGATTCAAAATTCGTACTCTATTCTTTTCACTGCGCTACGAAACTAAACACAAAACGAGCCAAATATTGGAAGTTTAGAAAAAATCTGGAGAAGAACATTCACGTTGACTTTTTCTTTGATAGTATCAATAATAAGGCACAAAAACAAGATATACGTGTTGATTTTCGACATTAATACATTCAATAATTACGACGAACTGTTTCCAAGAGTATACAATTTACAATAAACAATTTGCACATAGGTAAAGAAATACGCTTCCCAATGCATTCTTGCTCAGTTTACAAGATAAACACTAAAATTTTCGTATAACGCCATTTTTAAGTAATTAATTGGCGTAGAGGTTTCAATTACACTATGCATTTGCTATAAGAACAGAATAAATTAGAGATATAAAAATGCAATGGAGAGAAAACGTACAATGGATTCAGGTATGGGCAAAATAATTTAGAAGCGATCAGCGATATCATTTTTTATTAACTAGGAACAAAATTTTAAAATTTGCTGAACGCCGTCACTGGCATAATGGTTCGTAACTTTGAATACCTTCAAATGAATTGAAAATGTCGATCAGGAACATCATACTTGGACTATCAATTGATTGATATATTTAAAAATATATCTAACTCAAATTAAATATTTGTCATTTCAGTATGGTCCCCATCTCTTCTGGACAGATTGGCACACGAAATCCATAGAAAGGGTCGACAAAGATACGGGTCGAAACAGGATTGTTATCCGAGACAACATAGAGTACCTGATGGAAATAAAAATGGTTGCTGCGTCCAGGCAAACAGGTGAATGCTCATAACTTAGTTATTTTGCATTGAGTTCTATGGAACAAAATTTAAAGCTTTTAAGAAACTTTTCCCACGGAATTTGTTGTCGCTTTTTCACTCACTTCCTGATGCGATAAGCGTTCTGAAACATCATACAGCTGCATCCCTCTTTTGATAACAAAATTTTTAAAATTTTCTGATCTATCAATTAATCCCTTAATTTTATTTAGTTATTTAATACGGAAGGCACCATCTGAAATTTAAGAAAAACTGATTACAAGACCCCATAATTAATATAATAAATAAATTAATTAAAATATTACAAAGTAGAAAATAAATAAATATAAAAACATTATAACGAGTATCTTTTTTCTGAAATGTTGAAAATATTTTATTATCAAAAATATGAAAGTCAATGCTGAAATTGTAAATACGTGTAGCGCTGAAAATAACAGGATAATGAAATTAAGCCCCACTGAGTATCAAAAGATGGTCGTGAACTAATCAATCAATCAACATACATTATTTTAATTATCCATTATTATTCATTCCTTTTGTTTTCAAAAAATTTTCCACGCAGATCATGATTTTCTCTTTTTATGAGAGCTTATTGTAGAGTGTATAGTTAGTTTTATTTGAATACTTGGAGTGTAAGCATGGTCTTACAAAGAGATTCAAAAATCCAAATTCTTTGATAATCCGATCAGCGTCATTCATTTAACAAGAGGATTGTCAGCCTGCTGGATTTAACGCAAACAGAGACTTATCTAAGTTGTTAGCATAAAAGCTTTCACTAAATCTTGTTGTTTTCAGCCACTTGAAAACATGTGCTGTAAAATCTCTACTATGTATTCCTAAGAAATACCATTGATTTCGTTCTAAAATTAAATATCATTTTTTATTAACTAGGAACAAAATTTTAAAATTTGCTGAACGCCGTCACTGGCATAATGGTTCGTAACTTTGAGAAGTTATGTAACTTTGAGATTAGAAGGAAAAATAATAGAGAAAACTCCGATTTCACAACAGAAACTCATATAATTATACTAGAAAATCACCCGTCATTGTATGACGGGTGCAAATTGCCTCTCGAGAGATTTCCCGTCAAATATATATGCGAGAGAAATGTTTAACATTGATTGAAAAGAAATAAAACATGTTTTATGACAGGAAATGTTTTTTTATTTCATATTTCTTTATTCAAAAAACCTCTTGGTAAACAACATTCCGTGTGAAGAATTTTTCGTTGTTTAACAACTTTCCTTGTACTTCAGATGTCTTTGTGTAAATTTTAACGTGATTGGGGTTCCTAAACATTGAAAGTGCAACATAGAGCTGTCCATGTGAAAAGACAGGCTCATCGAGGTAAATTCCAACATGATCGAAAGTTTACCCCTGCGATTTGTTGATAGTCATCGCGTAAGCTGGAATTAAGGGGAAGTGTCGGCGCTTGAGGACGAATGGTAGATTCACGTCACTGGGGCTAATTCCATTCTTGGCAAGAAAACAACATCGCCACGATTGCATTCAGATACAATTTTCGCACTTACGAAATTTTCATGGAGACCAGCAATTAATAGGCGAGTGCATCGTGGCGTCCAAACCATATCACGCACATGATATAGTACTGCCTCAATTTACTACTTTCTATTAAAAAACGGAAATTAAATTGAAATATATGTTTAATATAATTTAAAATTTCTCGGGAACTGTTGATCATAGCGAGATAAATTTTATATCAATCGATAGCAAATTTTATTTCACTATTTTAGAGCTATTAAATTTGAAATTAGAACGACAATTACATTTTTAAGTTTAAAATTACTGAAATTTAGGTTCTCTAACAATGAAATAATGCTGTTTAACGTCTCGCAATGCTATGTTTGTTTGTTTTTTGTTAGTTTGTTGGCAACAGTTTTATTGTTGGTGACGTCAGAGCGTTACTGAGAGACAGATCTGGGGTATTATATTAGTAATTAATCATCCTTTGAAAAACTGTAAAACTTATAAGTATTGGCTATAGTTTGAATTATATAAGTATTCTTGTAATAAATCCCTTTTATCCGTGCCACTGAAATTATAATTGCTTCAACTGTCATTGTCTTGACTTATCTAGCTGTTCCAAAAAGTATCACATGCCTCTTGAAAATGCAAAGTCAACTATTTCTTATCACTCCTATAACCAATTGCAGGTATTCCCCGTTTCGAAGTTATAGTTAGTCCAGCCGCTAGTTAGGTGTGCAATTTCTATGATAGGACCATCACCGGATCCACGCCGCTTCGGGCGCAACATTCCTAAAATGCTCACGATATGGAACTGTCTGAAATATCTTTTGAACAAATTTATTATAATCATAAGCATTCTTCATAGATTTAAAAATTATTTCTAGACTACAATAAAAACATTTTTGATGTTTTCGCAACGACTGCAGTCTTCTTTGAAAATGTCTTGCCACCACTAATATTACATACATACATACACTAGGGATGTATCATTCTTATTACTGGTTTTGGTTCAAAACTTGAAAAAAGATCCGAATTTAGTGTGTGTGGGGGGGAATTGAGTTTTTCCTATCTTTTTTAAAACGAAACTGTTTTGATTGGTTTATTTGGCTTTTACAAAGATTATATAGGAAAACGAAGAGAATTTCTTCGATACCTTCTGCAAATTTCATTTATTTATTTCTCAGTTATTCGAGTCAGATATTTACTAAGTTTAAATTGGTTGATGCATTTGTTTCGAAGAAGCAACTGAAAGAAAAAAAGAGATACAGAACCACCGCACGCCACTGCTATAACTTACTGAAGCAGCAGAACTTCAAAAACACCTAATATGCACAAACTTATGCATAAAAGATTTGCAAATACGTAATAATATTAATAAAATATCCCAAAATAAAAATAAAACTAAACTCAAGAATAATAATAAGAAGAACTGGGCTTAAAATAAAATGCCTTACAAACACAACTCAGCTACCAATAGACACACAATAGGGTGTAACAGGATGAAAAGCGGCTTGTAAATGAGTAATCGATCGTAAAGCGCTTCACTTCATAATTTTTCTCCTTCTCTGTGTGTAATGCATGCGTCTGCATGCTCCACACCTTCTTCCAAAAGTCGCATGATCGGTATGAACGAGAATATAATGTATTGAGCATCGAGTCAACGGAATCTATGGTGAGGAAGCGAGATGAAGCATGAATCGCTTGCTCACTTTAAACACGATTTTTTTTCGCGCCCCAATATCAGTAGGAATACCTGATATACTAGACCTCTCCAAAATTCATTTGATCGAGAAAGAATATTATGTAATGAGCCTGAACTCAACGAATCAATAGTGAGGTGACTGGCTGCCGAGACAAAGCACGAATCACTTACTTAATTTAAACACATTTTTTTTACATCGCACTCATGATCAGCTGGAAAGTGAAAATGTGTGCGGAAAACAAGGGTTTAATGCATCCGTACAGACAAAGGAAACTCAATCCCGCTTCTGAAAATTTTCTGGAAGAAAGAAGTTTGAATACATAACTAGAAAACGCCTGAGGAAACCAATTGCCTTTTGAAACACTGCTTCAGTTGAATTCATGATATCACGATAAGTAACCTAACGAATTACTGTAACGAAGATACAGAAATATAATAAAATTTTTATAAGTTTCATAACAACCTTCCTTGTTTCCTTTGATGCGTTTAAATAGGATAAATATTCATTTCTGATTTTTTTATTATTTTCAAAACCTTTTAACATTGCTTCTTAATGCAGGTAGCAATCCATGTGGAGAAAAAAATGGAGGCTGCAGTCATTTATGCCTGTTCAAACCTGAAGGACGCATTTGCGCATGTCCGTCCTATAATGACAGCCGACGCTGTTCAACAGGTAAATCGATTTCAGCTGCTATCAAATCGCATTAAAGATGATTTTTTATTGTTGAGTTTTGAACGAATAACGTAACGAAGCTATTAATATCATTTGATATTTTGCCTGTATTAGTTGGTTTCAACACATCTTCTTATCAAAATTGAAATATCAAGTTGTGGTACTCCAATCGATAAAATTGTGCAAGCGATACATGCGCTCCAAAAAATAGTAACTCAAATGCTACACACAAGATGACAATCGGTCAAAAGCTTGTTTTTCTTTATTTATTTTTTCTTCTTCTGAGCGGATATAAATGATAAATTGTATCATGCGAATAGATCTTTAAACAAAATGTTAATTAAACCACATAAAGCATCAATTTATTCGAAATACTTGCGATAAACACAAAAGCATTTTTTCTGTGTGTATTATAAACAGAGCACAGATTATTTTTATTTAAATTACTCAAATACTTTTAGTTTTGACGCAAATTATTTACTATATTTCGGCCGTTATTTTTATACCATTTCAACAGTCCCCCTAATCGTACAGTGCTCGTGTTTTCACAAGTCTCCGTAGCTCAAGACTACCTACCACTATTACTTAATTGTTACTTTGTGCAGATATAGATTCTACATGCCAAAATATCCGACAAATCTGACACAAATAAAAACTGGAGCAACTGCATTAATTGCTGTCACCATTCAAATAGGCATTCTATAATAAGTATTCTTAATAAGGCTGCATACGAATTATAATTTTCTTTTACGATCTATTGAGAGTGTGAATTAATTTTAAGATTTGTTCTTTTAATAAAAACACGGCTTTATTGTGACAGATACCCACTAGTTTTTCCTATATTTCTAGTAATAGGTGGACTCCACGTCGAAAGGACGACACATGTTTAGAGGCTATCTACGAATCGACCCATTTGTTTTGGTATCCTCCATAAGAATGGAAGCGCTGCAAGGACGATTGTGGTAGGACATCCCAGTTAAGCGCGTCTAAAGCTTTTTTTGTTTCGTTTCGCAACTGAGCATTGGCTTGCAGGAAAATCACCTTGTCGTGTCTTTTCGCATGATCTGACCATTTTACTTCAATTCCTGGCTCATTTGCATCATTTTTTGTTGGTAGTGTTCCCCATTGATGGTTTAGTTGGGTTAGATCAGCTCATAATAAACTACACCCATCTGATCCCACCAATTACAGAGCGCCTATCTTTGCCGCCATGTTGATGGTTCGCTTGGTCTGCTCCATAAATTTTTGCGCTTCGAATTATCGTAGCTTATCTATTTTTCATCACCTGTAACGATATACTGTAAAAATCTTTTTCTTCTGTGTCTGAAGCAACAATTGACAGATCATTTTGCGTCTTTCAATGTCCCTGAGCATCGCCTCATATGACACCCGATTTTCTTGCTTGCAAATCCTTCCAATGGCTTTGAAACTTCTGGAAATCGTTGATTTATTGATTTTGCAAGTACTTCTTGCATTTGATTAGGGTCTTTATCAAGTAAAGCTTCCATTTCCTCATCGTCAAACTTTTTAAATTG
>BGPR01041211.1:0-13696 GCA_013235015.1 Araneus ventricosus | reverse complement strand
ATCATTTCCCCATAGCTTCGTTAAGATTGAAGATAAAAAGAAAATTTCAATTAGGGAAATTATCACCTTATCATAACAAACTACATTTATATTAAAAGTTTTTTGACAGCAAGAATTACATAGAAGTTATGAGTTCCCATCAACCGCATTCACTTTCACTTTTTATACGGTATAATATATAATTAATTTATGACTAATTAATTTATAGTTAATATCTTTGTTAAATTTTGTTAATTATAACTGTTAATTGATATACCTGGCTTTGCTCCGGATTAAAATGTTTTCATGTTTAATATTTTGAATGTAAAAATTACTATTGTATAAATATTATAATACACAAATTCCTTTTCTGATCTAAAACGCTTTCAATTAAAATGAGAATATCAATTGAACCAGACGATTTTTAAAAACATCCGTTTTCTTCATACGTTATTATTTGTTATATAGGTACTTCAAATTTTGTTAACAATTACTAAAGTCAATGAACGGTTTTATTGAATATTTTGAAACAATTAAATTAACTGTTTAATTATTCATTAATTTAAAGCGTGAAAATAAATCAATAGCTGGTCCCGATATAAATTGTTAAATCGTCTACTTTTAAAATTTTCTTTTAGCATTCTTCCTTCTGGAAACAGTTCTTCGTATTATTTTTGATCAACAAGAATATTGTTACGAATTCAGTTTAAAATTAATTTTGAAAAAAATACTAAAATGAGAGAAACAATTTTATGGAAATGAAAGACATCGCGGAAAAACGCCTTGCTTAATTTCTAATTAAGTGAAATTTAAAGCATCTTTTAGGCTTTGAAAAGTTGAAGGGGACCTTTCTCTTTTCTTAAATAAAAAGTTTGAAAAGTTTGATTGAAATCAGTCCAGTGGTTTAGGAGAAGATGTGGAACATACATACATAGCCACAGTGACTTTTATTTAAATTAATATAATTATTAGATAATTATAAGATAAAGATTACTGGCATATAGTATGAGCCATGAAAAAGGTTTTAGTGAAGTTTTGTAACAATTAATTTTTAACTTTAATTAAGTAAATAGTTAATTTTAATTAATCAAATAATTTTAATAGTTAATTTGATAATAGGTTTTTTGACAGAATACTTTAATTTGACATTTAACTAAACATGGCGGGACCACTATTTGTTTAATAAAATCAATATAAAGTAGCCAAAAACGATAGATATTTAAATAAGAGTTTCCTTTATCCTTTTTACTATTGAAAAATATCTCCTTAACTTTAAAATTGTTTGGGATTTTCTGCCTGAGTATTTGGTTTTAACCGTCGATGAAGATTAAAATTTACTGTTCAAATTGGCTGCATTCATATCCTATGCTTTAAAATCACGTATTAAATTTTCCACACACAATGTTTAATAGTTTTATTCTCTTATATGTTAAGAATTTAGTGACTATTATCTCTGTAACCAGGGAGTTCTCTAAATGAGCCCATTCTAGTAGTATTTAACTGTTTCCATGTCATGTGATTTTACCATATGACAAAGTAATGTTCGAACAATTATATTGTCACCTAGATTAAATAAATTAATTTTTAAATCTAGAGTCTTTCTTCATTCGTGCCAAGAGTCAATTTCTTGTTACTGTTTCAGATAGGTTGGCTTAATGTTATGTAGGAGATATTTGCACTGTTGAGATGTTTATTTCTTTATGACTCCTACCTGCTGAATGATTGTGTTGAGATATAAAAAAAGTGACCAATGTACTGACCGATAAGTCTATCATAACTTTTTGGAATGGAAAATGGAATGATAAAACCTTGATATAGCAAAAAATTAAATGACATGTAAACAGAATCACAGCGTAAATATTCCAATGTGTAGAAACAATAAAATCATTTCTATGTCTGTATTGATCAATATGTAATATTTCATGACTTTTGTAACATTAACGTAAAGGAATCTACCTTTGCCTTCAAGCTTGCCGAAAAGGGATTTTTTTTTATTTTGTTAAAGTCCTGATTCCACGGGCATCGCCGTGCGCGTACTGCTAGTAACTAAATAAAACTTGATTACTATATGTCATCTTCTGTAAAAAAGTTAAATTTAAGTTATCGAAAGAAACGTTGATAAGCAAAACCACTCAGTTCATTGCAAGCGGATAAGGTATAATAAAAAAATTCAGTGAGCTGATGATAAATGACTTCTTTTCACATTGTAACTAAGGCGTGTATTCGTGTCGTTTAATAGGACCTCGGTGGTTTCCATGTAAGATCCCGGCCTCCAGGTAAGAGGGTGACAGGTTCGAAACCCGATTCCATCGAAGAACCACCGTGTAAGCGCCAATCTGAAATCCTTGTAATTAAAATGGCAATTGAGGGCAGGCTAAGCAAGCAAATTAAGGAAATCAAATGCCATCGAAAAGAGGTTTATCAACCAAAAATATTCTACGTAAATGTTTTAAATATTATCTTCTACCTAAATATGTCTTCGTTATGAATGCCCTATTGCTATACATTAAAAGAAGCTTTACAAATCTTACACGTCCTCTTTTATATCCTTTGTCATTACATTATCATTCGTTTTATAACTAGACAGTTCAAATAATGAAATTACTAATGAAATTAAATCTTATTCATTTAGGAATTTACTGTGGGGAATCTTTATGAATTAACCTACGGCTAACGCAACAATATCAGGAATTATTCCTATAAATGTATAAAGCGCTGTGCAACTAATTTCTCAACAATTGACTAAATATTGCCTTCAACTGAAAAATATTGTGTTTCAAAATATATGGAGTACAAAAATAATCGTCATTACTTATTAAATAGCAATGAAATAATATATAAACTGAGGTGCAAGGCACTAAATATCTAAGTTGGATTTGTTATAGTCCATATGTTCAGTCTCCACAACAGAACATAATATGTTTTTTCAATTCAATTCCGTTAACGTTGAAAAAACCTCCAATATCATTATTTATTTTTACTTTCCCAGTATAAAGAGCATTTCACTTTCTTAGAAACTTTTTAAAAAAATTCTGCTTTTTTTATATCATTGGATTTAAGCCACATTCTCTTATTTCTTCTTACAAAATTCTGCGATTTCAGAACATGCCGTATGTATGTTAAAGGGAAATTAGAGAGCATTTTCCATTGTAGTTTCTGGAAAGTGTTATTATTATGCAATTTAAAATATTAAAATGAGATAAAAATATGAGCAGAGATTAGCAAAATATTTAATTCACAATAAGCAAGACATTTTTTGAAGAATTTTGGTTTGGAAAAAGTAGAGTTTTAACTGCTTAGAGTTTAAAAGTAGAGTTTTCTGCTTTCTTTTATAGAAAATTTTATATTTCAGATGACTGCCATCGAACAAACGATATTGTCAGGTAGTAAATTAGCTTCTATAAAACAAGCACTCTCCTTTACAATAGAAAAACTGGAAGCAAAAACAAACACTCTAGCATTACATTATTAATAAATAATCTCGAAAAAACAAAAACATGCACTAAATTTATGCATCACGCTGCATCTTCTCGAAGTTTCTAATCGGCCGATTTCATACAATATTGCCAATAAATTTCATTTGTTTAAAGAAGCCGAATTAAATATATAAATAGAAAATATTTGACACACGTGCCTTTAATTCCATAATTTTGTTAATGTAAGAAGGAAGGTGGAAAATTTTTTTTCATCAAATATAGCAATATTATTTACGATGATAATAAATAATGAAACACTGCGTTTTGAAAAATTAAATTTGAGAACGTAATAAATAGTTTTAAAAAATAAATATTAAATAAGTGAGATTTTTAAATTATCTTAAAATCTATTTTAAATTAAATTATCTTTAAAAAAATCCATTCCTTTACATTCCTTCTATTTATCTGCTGAAATTTAGTTCCCTTTATTTTAGAGACACTTGGATTAGATAATAGCATACCCATTACGAAATTATTAATTAATATACTTTAGAATGATTTCCATAAAATATTACAGATGAATTTCAAGTACATTTATTACATTTTTCAATAGTTTCAACCCCCATATAAGTATTTTAACACTGTTTTAACACATATGAAGGAACATTAAACTCTTTATATTATTATTTGCATCTTTTAGCGTCATTTAACAGATTATGTTCATCCTTAATCCAGTTGGGAGAATTCTTATTTTTACGTTTTATCTTGAATTTTATTCCATAAATAAAGAAGGCATTTATATACTAATTAGTAGAATTAAAGCAGATTTACATAAAAAAGATATTCATTCTCTCATTATTTCGCTTGTTAGCCAGATTTTATTCTACTCGCAGTAGATGTTTCATTTTCAGTGTTCTTAATGATACAATCTCTCACTCTTAAATGCATTTAATGAATCATTATCAACAACTTTAATTTAATACGCGACAGGATTATATTTTTAATTTGTTAGATTATTTTTAATTTGTTAGAGTAAATTAAAATCTTTTTTATATTTCATTTGTCATTTAAGGTTATTCGGAATGAATTGCCAACTATTCGAAGAAATGTGCTAAGTGTTCTTTATAATATTTAAATTTTATTCCTTTATGATTCTGTTTAAAAGTGTAGATCAAATGTTTTGATCATTTTTATTTGATGATATCGGTAAATGCTCATTTTTATTGGTTTCAATAGCATATAGAAAACAGTCGTATATTTTCTTCTTTTAAATAAAATTCTAACCAAATTACCGTTTTGCAAAAACGTTTCCTTTAAAAAACTCATCCATGATTTAAAAAGGGATCAACGTACAAAAAATTTAATATGTTGTTTATAAAAATATACATATTAAGAACCTTTGATCTTGGTAATTAAATTATCAAAGCAGTATTATGTGAATCACAAAAAGTCAATAAAGTGTACTGTCAACAATGAGTGTAGTTAATCAGGAAAACAGTTTATTGCTTTAGAATCATAAGAATATTTTATATATATTTCAAAAGTGCAAAATCTTCACAATAAGTAGAGGTTCTGTTATTTCAGAAAAAGAATTGATGTTAAATCGAATTTAAAAAAAATCAAATGCAAAAATGATAGAAAAGAATAATTTATTAGTTCACATTTAGTAAATATATGTTTTTTATGTGTTTATCAAAAATATTATTTTCTACAATTCGATCTATTCTGAATACTGAAAAGCATTTATGATTTATTTGCTTTCCATAATTAGTTATCCCTGAATTTATAATTATTTTCGAATCTTTTGCATATAACATAATTCCTACGTACAAACAAATGCCAGTAGCAATATCTACTTCTCTCGTTTGTCACCAGCATGTTCTAAAAATTCAGTACGTATCAGCTTCCTATTTATAGATGCGCTTATTATCACTACTACTGGAAGTCTGACAGTAGACGTAATATACTGTCTTAGTTATTTCTTTTGGACATTGGTTTCACAGCTCAGTGAGACGGCAAATGGGGAAAAAGAAAATAAATTGTTTTCATATCCATAGCAAGACTTTTTTATTAAATACCCCGCGGTGTAAAAAAAATTTTTAGATCTGTTCTATTTTATGCTGAAAACACTATACAAAAAGATAAATTTATCTCGATTAAACACTAATACAGGTAGGTAAATCAGAAAACTAGTTGCTGTACTTGATGCATCAAATTTTCTTATTTACATCTATCTTCTGTTATCTACATAGCTTCATATCACATACGGAAGACGCGTAGATGTTCTTACCAGAAAAATACTTTCAATAAGTCTATAAATTATGATATCTCAGCTATATTAAATATTAGCCTATATATCCGCCGTTTCTCGGGGTAGAAATGTTGTCAAGTTTAAGTACTTATAACACTTTAAACTTAGTTAAACAGTCTTTCAATGTAAAATCTTTCGTTGATTTTCTTTTGTCCTCTCCTGTGTCTCTGACCCCTTGGCCAACAACTAAACTAATCTTTTATTTTTTTCTCCGTACTTCCCATCTCCACCATTGCTACGGAGACAACAAAAATGCTCTTTTGTCATCATCAGAAAACTCATTTTTTTTATCATATCATGCTCTTTCCCTCCCATTCCCTTCTTTTTGGTGTTTGTGTGGCTCACCGGAAGCACCATTCCTTCTTTTCCTCCCAAGGGCCTCTCTGTTTGGTAGGAAAGGGACACCACTAAACTTTAATAAATTTACATACTGACAGTGGAGTAACAAGGGTATATGGCACTCGTGTCATACTATGATTCTTTTCTCCCCCCTCCATCACGAGGCTTAACTTGCGTAAACGGTGCCCTGGAATTTTTGGACTCCTTATTGTTATTGACTTTAAAAAGTGACACAAACATATTAATGTTATGCCAACGTGGTCAGTGGCACAACATGGGTAAATGGTGCAGAGGGAATATGATCTTTTTCAACCGAGTCTTCTTTTGCTAAGCAAGCGTAAATGGCCCTTGGGACCTGGCATTATTTTTACGCTCCCAGTCATTTTTTGCTTTAAAAACTCTCATAAACGCAATAATGTTTTGTCTCCATGGCGCCCCTGAATTCGGTATCTATACTTCCCTTACTTCTCGGTCAACATGCCGCTGTTTAACATTTCAATTTGTGAAATTGAAATTATAAATCGCTTATTAACTAAATAACGACATTGCATATTTGAGGGCATATTAAAAACTGCGAAATAAAAACGGAAATTAAGTACATGCTACGAAATAGCAGCAAAAGTAAGAAGTCTACTTTGGACTCAATGACCAAAGAAAGTAATGATTTCCTTATCATAACTTGAAGAGTGGTAAAAACACGTGAATAAAGGATCCGATGAAACAATAATTTGGTTTGAATTTGATTTTATAACTATAGAAAGCATTGTTATAAATTGAGTTTAAAACTAATTTTTAAATGTTTATTAAAATTGGAGGAAGCATTGTACACCAATAAATTGGTATTATTAAAAATATTTTTTTTTTGCTCTTTAAGGCGGTGTAAAAATAATTTTCTCACGATAAGCATGACAGGAGGTATCGGCGAAAAACGACTAAAAATGGCTTAATTTTCGTTATTTAATTAAATAAATAAAAACCTAATTCGATTTTTAATATGATTTTTACGGCGTTAGCTCCCTTTTGTGCTCATCCATAACTGTACCCAATTTGTTGCCGAAAGTCCAAAAATGTAAGCGTGCATAAAGAACCAGAAAACGAGTACCCCAACACACGCACATACTTTCCTATTTTATATGTATAGATTAATAATAGAGTTAATTTTTCGAAAAGCTTCTTGAGATATTTTAAGTTCACAGGCTTGTAAAATTTGAAAATATGGGCCCTAAAAACTGAATTTTTTTTGTTTCACATTCAAAAATATATACTGAAATCCAAAAATAAATACTTGATTTATTGTTTTTATTCCTCAGTAATTTCGCAAAGTGGAAATACTTTAATTTGAAAGTTTTCGCCAAATAAGTTTTTCCTAATCACGCTTTAGAATAATGTATTTAAACTGAGACTGATAAAAGTCTTTATTTTATAGAACTAATTAAGAAATTTGCATTATCTAACCAATGCTTCTCCAGGAAATTATTTATATAGGAATTACTAGTACTGCAAATACTAATTCTGAGAAAATGTAAAAGGTTACGAGGATATTACATCTAAATGTGTAGCAGAAACGGTGAAACTTCCGCTACTAAATAATTCGTTCGTTAAAAGATATTTCATTTCGCGTATTCCGAATAAGATGAAGATTTGCGCACTTAGATTTATGCTATTAAAGAATTATATTGCATATAAATAATCAAGGATTGGGCCTCTAAACGGACAGTTTGCTTATGTGGAAAGTGCAGTAAAATAACTACAGGAATAAAAGTTATAAGCATGCTTAAACTCTGAGCGCCCAATTATTTTGAACTTTTAGTTATCAAGTTAGAAATCTTAGCTTTTAAAAGAAATGAATCGATATATTTTGTATTTAATTATATCTTAAAAACACTTTATCCATGGTTGTTTAAGAAAATATGCATATAAATACGGGCTATCTGCTTTTCAACTGAACATGAAAAACGGAAAAAGACGTTTGCGCAGCTCGGAGGGTTAAAATTCATGTTATGCAATTCGGAAGCTGAGTTTTCATGCGGGATTCCTGTTCTGTCTTTAAAAAAGGAATTAATCACCTAACAAGGGATTTTTTATATAAATAATCAATGTGATGTGGAAAGCAATATTAACACGTTAATCCCTGGATTTTAAGAGTCTTTTGAAGTATGTAATATTTACAAATGCTTTAATATGTGTTAGGACATATAGTAGGGGCGTACTGTAGAAACAAAAATACTCTGTTTTGTTTTGAACTGAGTGGAAATTTGTTTCCCACTTTAAATATTTCATTGAGAATTCAATGTTTTATCCTTGATGAAAAACAACAAATATCAAAATAACATGATGTTGGTCATCCGGGGAGAAATGAAATAACGTATGGTAAAGAATTATTTTCTAAATTTAAAATTAACTTAAAATAAATAAAACATATTTTCATACAGTATGTTAAACACATTTGGTCTAAATTGCCAGGCTTTTCAATCTAATATTTAACACATTTATTATGTATATACGTAATTATTATATTTGTGATGGACATTTTATAACTTTATTGAATCTTAAAGATGTACAATGGATTGAATAGGATTGAAAATGCTCATAAAAATAAATAATGATCTCGACGAAGCAAGGAGGTGTTTTTTAAAAGGCCTTCACTCCAATACTTTAAATAATTCCTTTTTCTAATACAGATTTCCAGAAAGTCTGTTTAACATATGATTTCATTACTTAATGTTTATTATCGATTAATTGAAAATATATTATACTGAATAATCAAATTTTTACTCAATATTATTCCTGGAACATAAGATTCCAATTATATGTTTTAGTTTAAAAATGCTATACTATTTAAATGTTTTTGAAAGTTACATTATTGGAAATTGTGATTTATTTACTAGGTCAGAAAGTTCAAGTAAAATTAAAAAAAAGACATCAAATGATCTTCATATTATCACTCTAGTTAAAAAAATAACAAGTGTGTATTTTCGAGTTTACTTTACAAATTTTACAAGCGTTTCCTATTGGAAAAATAGAGGAAAGTTTAATTCTCGGGCAGTTTTATTAACCTGAATTTGTTTACTAATTCTGGAATTTTAGCAGAGTTTCTTCTTTTGTAAAATATTCATTGTTTTGTTGTTGATTTTTGCTGAAACGATAAAGTTTTATAAAATTAGTTACTTATTTTCATGGAAAAAATAGTAATTATGTTTAAAAATTTATAACTTAACTTCAACTAAGGCTTCAAAAATTTATAACTTAACTTTAAATAAGTATTTAAATTTTATAACTTAACTTTAAATAAGTTTTTAAAAATTTATAACTTAACTTTCAAAATAATTGGACAGGAATTTATCTGTAATTTCCTTCCTTGCACGCATACATTTTTTCCACAAATAAATAACAAACATAATTTTAACACAAAATAAATATTTGTTCCAATAAAATAACTGAACTGGAATGGTAAATTTCCTGCAATTTTTAAATATATATACCCAATGTTTACTTTAAAAAATTAAGCTGAAATGCTTCTTTCACTTTTAACCGCAAAAGCCATTATCAGTTCCTCAAAATGTTGAAATTCTTCGGAAGAAGATTCTTTGTATGAGATAATTTTTTTTCCAAAACAAAAAATTAAAACTGACATTGAAATTGAAAATGTTCTTTCTCTCATATTTACTGTGTTCTTTCATTTAGTAAAGTTTTAACAACGAAGATTACTGTTTGCTTATTATCGTTTCAGGTTGTTTCTCTGGATTTTTATTTTATTTCTTGTTAACGACTGATTAAAGTTTTAAGAAATTATGTTTGTCTTTGTATATGAAGTGTGCTTTTTTTTAAATAAAATTATTCCGTAATTTTCTATTTTTCAAGTAAGTCTAGATTACCCTTTTTTATTCCAGTTTCATATTCTGAAGTTGCTGATTAAAAATTATGTATCCATCTTTATCTAAATTGAATTTTCGACAGCATGATATTCTAAATTATCTATGTTTTTGTTATTTTTTCATGAATAATATTGCATATTTTTAATCATCATCCTTTGCATAGTTAAAAAACAATCATAGCCTGTTTTTCTTGCAGTTAAACATACGCAAAATTCGCTTATGTCTAAATGACTGCATATTTTATAATATAATGTTTTCAATTATACAGGTTGTGCTTATATTGAGGATTTATATTTTTAAGCTTAGCAGTTGTTCACAATTTTATTTCCAACAGAATGTATATTTCTGAATTCTTGAAACATTTTCGCATATCCAATAATAAAAAGACATAAAGTAAAGTGGAATTCAATTGCAATAATATATTTCGCCTCTTTAGAAAGTTACTGTAAAGTAAGAATATTTTCACCTTAAATTATATGTATTTTCACCTCATGTTATATAGAAATACAAAGAGAAGAACTATGCATCGTTCTCAATTTCTGATTTATTTAAAATTGTTTAAAGCTAATTACATGTACTTAAAATTAAATTTGGGCAAATATATTATTATATAAAATTATGTTATTATTATATAAAATTATATTACGTCCTGTGATCATTGAAAGCATATATCCATATATACCTGGATCACCGAATGAATGAAATTCATACCAGAGTATCCATCCATCTTGAGATTTAACTTGTACTTCGGCAAAGTAATTTAATCTTTGGATGGACAAGGCATATACAAGCAAAACGACATAAGTCACGGAAGAAATTTTAAGAATGGATATAATCTATTCTATTTATAATTCTGAATAGAATGGGACAGTCTCGTACAAATCCATCATGAACACTCGATTTTTCAAGCTTGGAATTTTTCATGTTGGGTTATAGAGAAATCTTCATCTCAGACACCACTCACTCTAATTCTACGGATGATCTTGTTCAAAGGATTTCTTTTCCTACAGCTGTATTTCTTGAAGTGGTTGTTGCTTTTTTCAGAAAACGCCATGCAATTTGCAGACGGTGTCAAACATGAATCATTGACGGCACTGACATTTTGAGTAATTTTTGTATAAAAAATTGATTTGTAACTTTTTCAACGAATATTAAATTTTCATTTATGTCTTTTGTACATTCTGTCTGTGTATCGTCTGTTTAGTCTTCGAAAGGCATCTCAGTTGCCGCATTGAGTTATTTTTTATATAACATATTTGCATTGTAATTTATTTCTAGACAACATTCACATTCTATTAATCAATTTTCTTTTATTTTGTTTGCATACCCTTCGTTTATTCAATTCGGGGCACCGCAACTGCGGTCCCTAATGATTCACGGCTTACATTCTGTCTATATTATGCATGGCGACTACTGATTGTCTAGATATGCTATAATAAACCCTAAAAATTCAGTTTCAGTAAAGGAAACTTAAACACACTGTATTAGTTAACAGTATAACACGATGAAAAACACAAAATTATTGTGATTAATCGATTTATATATATTTCAAATAATTTGAAAAAAACCCTTCAGCGAGTCCGCCAGCCTAAATCACTCAACAAATTTCTTCCTTTTTTCATTTGAAAGGTTCTGACGACTAGATATGTCATCAAGGGTCGCCTGCCCCTCATCAACCCCCATTTTCGAACGAAAACGAAAAAGCATATAGAGAATGTATGGTGGAGAAATGTTTTTTCGATTTCGTCTGAAAATGATTGTTATTATTATTGGTTTTATTCAGTTTCAATTCTTCCGGATAGCAATTAATTAAAGTGTCCAGGTTGTCAAAGTCAAATACAATAAGGTCATCAATGTAACGGTAAGCAGAAATGAGATTATTTTTAATAAATTTCCTCTCGAATGTGTGAAGAAAAACATTTGCCAGTGCGCTGGAGAAACTCGTACCCATAGGAAGACCACACGATTGTCTGTAGTAGCTGATTCCATTGAAGGGATAATTTTCACAGATGTTAATATTGCAGATTTCTAGCCATATATTTTTATCTATGAAATTGGAGTTAAGGTATAAGCCATATAAATTAATGCACGCTTCAGTTAACTTTTCATGTGGGAGGATGGTGAAAAGATTCTCAAAGTCAATAGTGCTGATGCTACGAATTTTATTATCTTTAAGAAAGTTCAGAATTTCAATGTTACTATTAATTATAAAGTTTTCTTCTTTTTCAATTTTTTTGAGAATGATTTTAAGAATGTTGAAGAAAAATATTTTTTAAGAATGATTTTAAGAATGTTGAAGAAAAATATTTTTTAAGAATGTTGAAATTCAGATTTGTTACATGTGGCACAGGCAGTTACAATTTTTATTTTGGATATAAAAATGCATAAAAACATCTAAAAAATTTTATATAAAAAATCAAAAATAAAACAAAAAAATAATTAAAAAACCCTAAAAAATCTTTAGAAAAAAATTTACAAAAAAATTTCAAATCTTTTGTTAGTGTTTCCCTCACTAGATGGAGACACGTGCACGCATCTATTTGCCTTGTTTACATTGTAACACACAAGCGCGTGACTCCTTTGTTTTGAAATATGTTATAAGAGGTAAGGTTTTAATCCCTTCTTTTTACACTTTGTTCTGGAGATTGTCTTCAATTTCTTCTTTATATGTAAAAAATTTTTTTCCGATACATTCCGGTATATGTTCAGGCCAAAAGAGGATGTTAAATTCAGACCGTAAAGTCTTTTTCCTCTACAGAAAACCTATTCCACTTTTGAATCTGCATGAATGTCTGGCCTCTGACGAAGTCATTCACCAGATTCTTATTTCTTGTCGTTGTCTACTATTATTTTTTACCCTTCCACCTTTTTATTCCCCTTTTTTAATATTTGTATTTATTTTACCCACAAACAATGTACAGAGGAGAAGTGTTTATTCGATTTCGCGTTGGAAAATGGGGGAGGGGGGTCAGGCGACTCTTGATGACATATCTGGACGTCATAACCTTCCAAATAAAAAACAAATGTCGAAATTGATCTAGTGGTTGGGGCTGGCGAACTGCCTGAAGGTTTTACTATATTATTTTAAATATATAGATACCAACAGTTCCATCACAATCGCATGTCAAAAATATTGTGAAATATCTATTGTAGGTGATGGAAACTGTTTAGTTAGTTTATTATTCTTATTTATGGATCTATTATTCTTTATTTATGGATCTGAAGATTTTCATGTCGAAATTTGCGAACAGGTTTTACAAAACATTAAAACTAGATGAGGTTTATAGAAAGAATTTTCAATTTTAAAGGAATCTGTTGTCTACAAAGAATATGAAATCTATTATGGTTTTATGGTCTGTTCCACTGATCTTCATGCAGTATTTAAAACTGAAAAAAAGTAGTGGCTGAGAGCCTCAAAGCTGCTAATGTGGCAAGGACAGTGCTGAGCAAAGTTGGTGCTGGCAGCGAAACCGCAAGCAGGTCGGCCAGAGAGGCTAGTTATGATTAAAGCTTACATATTTTCTTGATTAGCATTCAAAATGGGTAAACTGAAATTGCAATTTTCTACTTCAAAAGCAAACAATGAGATTGGAATTTCTCTTTATGCATAGTTTTGAAAAAAATAATAATATCTGGAAATAATGTATTTCCACGGTTATTAGTTATCTCATATTTATATTTTGAATTTAACAGGAATGTAGAATTTCAATTTCATAAAAAATGAAAATGTTAAAATTTTGAATAGTAGTTGATATTAACACAAAAATATACATTTA
>BGPR01041209.1:0-13697 GCA_013235015.1 Araneus ventricosus | reverse complement strand
GCCTATGAAAGCAAATTTAGTAAGAAAGAGTATATGAAATTCAAACAATCACAGACCTCTTCATACAAGTAGAAGCATTTTTACAAGTAGAAGCCAAAATCTTAGTGAAATATGTGGTCAGAAAATTTAAAAAATTCAAAATTAATTTTTTCCACAGCCTTGATTTAGCGCTATTAATTATTATTTCCATGCTTTTATATGTTACGGTTGTATCTTTATAAATGTAAACGATACCAGTTATAATTCTCGTAACCCGTAATAAAGGATTTTTGTTTTATATTGAAGTTTCTATTGCTTATCTTTAAATATTAATTTCTTCTGCATTCAGTATACTTATGTGTTGTTACACCCGGTTTACATACTTTGTAAAGAAATTGCTCAGATCATTTCTCATGCCATATGCTGTTTGCTTACATTCAAATTTATTATTTCATCAATTGTGGGGTATTTACCCACCCCACATCACTGCTCCAAACACTACATGTGTTAAATTTTCCCTTCGTTCCTTAGTTGCTGTGTAAATATTGTATTAAATAGATTGATAATTAAACTACATATTAATACGAGACACTTGTTTTATGATTTTATCTCGACGTTTTCACGAGAAAACTACGGCGCAGACCCGAACTGCGCCGTTCTTTTTTTTTTTCGCTTACCCATTTGTCTAATTCTCAGTTGTATAGACTACAACAGCGCCACATTTTCCCTATCGACAACATTTGGAATTAATTTTTTTTTACTGTATCTTTTTTCATATGATATCATTGGTCCACCTACCAAATTTCGGTGGCATTTCAGCTAATAGATCGAACTACAGATGGCTCATATTAGTCCATTGCAATTAAAACAAAAAATGTCAAAAAGTGTTTTTTTGTAAATTCCAACATAGGCCTGCGAAATTTAACTCTTTTATCCGGGTTTACATAAATGTACTCAAATTATGTGATATTTGTAATGCCTATTTTTAAAATTATATCCATTCTTTTGTATCACGTAAGATTTTTTACTTTACGAAATTTAAAATTTCGCATTTGAGACGTTTTTAAAATTTTTCTTATAAACAATTTACAAAATATTCATTATTTCACTAGAATTTAATTACAAAATATAATTCAAAAAATCAAATAATAATCAGATATATATATATCTAAAACAGTTTTTAAAAAATTATTCAAATTTTTTACTTTTTCTACAAAGGAATGCTTTTCTTCTTAGAATTTGAAATCGGTTCGCTGTTTCTTTAAGCCCAAAATATTCACATCACATTGCCCTTGTTATCATTTTCCATTCTTGAAATATCTCAACCATTTCTTCACTGAGCACTAGTGGCGCCTCGTCCATTAGGTCTGCAGACACCCCTGAAAATGTTTTAGAAGCTTGTGTCTTCGAATTTATTTTAATTGGCTTTCTTTTTCACTTTGAGAGTTGAATGATCAACGAAAATGGCAAAATAGTTATAAAAAATAAAATAGAAATCGGAAAATAAATCAATTATTAAGAGAGAGACAGACCAGAACTGCATAGAATTCTACACCTCCTAAGGAGCAAATTTCGACCACTGAGCAACGCGGAGCGCTTAGTCGGAGAAAAAAGCAACCCTTTCTCCCTTTGAAATTAGAAGGTTTCGATCTGCGATTTTCACAGCCCTAGTTTGGCGGGACATCCACCTTTGCTTTCCTCATTTCGCTTCTTTTCGCTTTCTCCAATCATTAAATAATTTTTTAAATCAAAATCTTGAGGTGCTGTAATTTTTTACTCTTTTATTTTTTTAAGTTGCTGATTACAAATCTGTGGCTTACTACTAAAACGTTTAGTAGGAGTTTTACTTAGAGCCATAAAACGTGAACATTTTCCCCCGTTTTTCTGCTTATTTCTCGAAAACTATCAATTTTTAGTCTACCGTCATTCAATACATAAATAATCAGCACAAAATTTATTACAGCTTAGTTATTTAACTTTTGCAGCACAGCTTGTTTTTGAGCTGACGAGCCGCTACTGCTCAATACATCAAGATGTTCAGGAAAATACTCAAGTTGAGAGTGCAGACAAGAATGTATTTTTAAGCTCATGGCACAGCACATTGCTTCAAATTTCTGTAGCACTTTTTCTACTGTCATGGCCTAGTTAAGAGAAGCTCTAGTTTTGTCTATAAGCAGAAACTGTGCAGTCGAAACGAAACCAATAATGAAAAACCTTCAAATTTTTCGATCAAAACAAAAACTCTTTTAGTGAAACAAAATAATGAAAACAAAAACTGCCCTATATGTTGTGATAAATCCACGGCCGGTATATCGGTACACAATATTCCTCGAATTATTTCCGCAAAAAACGATTTCAGACAGTAAGCTTGCGTAACCTCTGTGAATCATGCCTGCGTAAAAAATCATAAAAGGATGGAATGTACAATCGTGGGAAAAAAGTATCCACCCAGAAATATTGCAGAGGTTATCAAATGTCCATCTGCTTCGATTACTGCTAAAATGTATAAAGGTTGCTATTCAAAAATGTTTTAACATCAATTTTGGTAAAATATTTCATGTACTCAAAATTATTTTAAAATAATAAATAAAAGTGTAAAATGTGAAGAACAATTTATACTACTAAATAAAAAAATTCTAAGTAAATAGTTATATTATTTCTCAAGATATCAATAAAAATAAAAATTTTGCTTTAACATTAGAATCTCAAAATTCCATTTGCTTATAATTCCGAAATCAAAAATGCTGGGCTGATGAAACATGGTGTTCCAGTTTAAATTTTTATGTAGATTCGAAATATTTTAAGAAATATATGTGTTTCCATTGGAAAGTTTGAAGTTAGTGCAATTATAAATATGTAGACAACCCCTTTTGAAACTTTTGTACATGGAAACTATTAGTAAACTAAAATTGGTACTTTTTGTTTTAAGATAAAATGATTAGAGCGGCGGAATAATACTGGGTGGATCCTTCTTGCTCAGCGATTGTACATAATATAGTTGTTCAATATGATACAACTTTGCAATTGAGACGCGTATTGAAAATGCCAACAATAAATGATGTCCCTCCGTGTTTAAAAAGTTGAAATTTCTTTCTTTCAATTCTTGTATTCAGGATTTTCCAAGCAGGTGCGAGGAACAACGTCTGCGGCATTTCGTCGCCTAACAAGCTACACCACAAATCTCTTTTTCTTATTTCAAAGAGGAAGAGAGTTCTTAATTTTTTGCTTGCAATAATGGATATTACTAAATTTATTAACATCTGATATCAAGAAAATGTTCCTACCAGATGTGAAAAAAGAATTCGTTATTGCCTGCGAACGGTTTACGTATAATGCATGTTGACATCCCTCAACTTACATATAGTATTAAGCCTGTAAACATTTTCATGTTAAAATTAAAACTTTAATTTTAAACAACGGAGAACTACAAATCACATTCCACCTAATTCCTTGAAGGCTGTTCCCTTTCTGCGTCAAGAACATGCTTGAGATGACATTCGTTATTTTTAGTTTTTATTAATTAGACGAGTTTCTTTCAACATGATGTTGTTTATAAGCTGGATATTATCTGTAAATTGCGTGATGGGACATGCATGATACAAAAATTGTTCAAAGCGCTCTACAGGGCAGACCGTTGGACTTAAAGCTACTAAAGTTGGAAAGTAACACCTTGGGTAGCAAGTGATTCGCTTATTTTTAAATAATTAAATTTGAAAACCCCAATCATAAAAATGGAGTAATTAATAAGCGATATTTAACGTTTTTCTCGATACTTTTTCTACACCAATTTCAGGTTAAAAATAAAATTACCTTTAAGTAAATTACATTTTATTTCACTGCATCTCAAATTGTAATAAATTTTTTAAGATATAATTTATAAAAAATGTTATTATTGTACTGGTTACTACGTTTATAAACACTCGCGTTGCGACGATCCCAGGTGCCACCACATGTCGCACGATATTGTACAATATTATTCGATATTATATAATATTATGATGATTGTACAATACCATACAATATTTTTAATATCTTTTAATGGGAATACATTTTTTGCTCATATTTGTTAATATAATTAATAGTAAATTTTTAAAAATAATATAAAGACAGACGAATCAAGGCTAAAACGTAATCATGATACGATATTTTGGAGTAGAGTTTCGAGTCGTTTAAATGTTTTCCCTCACTAAGAAAGAAAACTTGAACGGTAGGCGTCCTCAATCCTTGCCATTCATCATTCCGGCTTATTTTGATGCCGTGATGCCATCTAGGAGAGTCTTAAGCGATACTTTTTTATTCAAAATGTTGATTAAATGGACTAAGAGTTATTTATTTATTTATGACATTGACTGGAGATAAATTGCAAAAAGGAGAATTACCTGTGAAAATTAATGCATTTGGTCAAAGCATGAAGATATATAAATATATAAAAATTGAAAATTTGAATAGATCTGCAGTTGTGGTGCAAAAGTCACATGCTAAACTTCATCAAAGTAGCTTGTTGCATTTTTGAATTAATGCATACACATACATACAAATAGACAGGCTGACAGACAGTCAACCAGCTCATACATTTACGTCAAAATTTCACACGTATCTGTAAATGCTGTTGAAAAAATTACATGCTAAATTTCATCTAACTAGTTCTTTATTTTATTATTTATTCAGTTTACAAATACACGAGTGGACTTGACGACAGACAGTCAGTCGCAGTGGCGGCTTTTTAAATTAGAAGCAAGCAGTGATGCAAAAAAGGAAATTTTTTAAAAAAGATTTTGATTCAAAATATCCTCAAATTTTTAACTCTTATTATCTGAATTATGTTTTAGAAAATTATCAACTCATTTTTTTCTATTTGTGATTTCTAATAAAAGAAAACGAATGCTTAATAAAGCAGGTGAGTTTCTTTCGGGAAATGTGAAAGCGAAACCATAACGAAGTAACGGAGAAGGAAAAAGAAGCGAAGAAAAGTAAATCGGGAGAGCATAGGCAATTATCGGGTGGAAGAGAGAAAAAAGAAGCATCACACAGTTTGCCTTACGCCAAAGGACTGCAACCCTTGCAATCTAAGCCACCGCCAAACTCAATGGGAGAAAATATAGGTTTTGTCTTCCGACACGTCGAGTGCGTGCCTTCTGCGGGTAGGGTCGGGCCGAGACCGGTGACTATCTCCATCTAGCCATGAACTATCTCCCATCTGAAGAAAAACACGCATTCCCAGATAGCAATTTTAGTTTGCAGCAAATTTGCAGCAGACTTGCACTGCAAATCTGCAAGCTTTCTTCAAATTGGTCACGACAAGTGTGCAAGTGTGAAACAAGCTTGCAGCAAGTTAACGCAAGCCTCGAAGTCACCATAGGACGAACTTGCAGCGAATTTGCCGCACGCTTGCATTGCAAACTCATAGCAAATTATAGCAAAAACAGAGTACGAACACAACCCGGGATACATCTCGCGACCTCCAGGTTCCGAAGCGGAGACGCTAACCATTTAGCCAGCTAAACTCTGAGAGGAGAAGACAGATTTCGCTAATACATCGTTCGATTCGATTCGTATACGATTTATTTTAAACTATTTTCTGGATTTCATTAATTTTTTGAGTTGAGAATAGGATTTGAAGTCAAAGAGAGAGCGATTTTCGCTAATAACTACGTTTTGTTAGTAGAATAAATTATGAAATTAGAGTTCAAAAGTAATTACTTTAAAATGGGACAAAATGTCTATAGTTATTATTGTTCAACAAACACTGACTGTTTTTTAGATTTAATTTTGTTTATAAACGTTAAAATTTCAACATTAAGAAAAAGGCGATATAGTTTTCTTTAAAGTGAGAGTGATATATTTAGTAAAAAGATGGAAAATCTTTCAAAAAATTTTTTTTATAAAAAAGTTATTTTTTTCACAAATTATCATTGATTTATTGAATTAACAAAAAGAAGGGCGGTTTAGGAGATGCTATTAAAAATCGGATGCTTTATTAAAACAGAGACAAAGATAATTATCTCTTTATTATGCTATCTTGGCATGAAGCTCGTTTTGCAAATTTGATTTGTAAGGGAGGTGGCGCTATTTGTCACATCGAACTTGCAGCAAAAATGCGTTGCAAGCGAGGGTGGCGCTAGTTGTCGCAGCGAACTTGCTACAAGTTCATTTCAAGTTTGACGCGTCAAATTTTGCCGTGACAAGGGAATATCAAGTCAAAATGAAATTTGCTGCAAACTTACGTGCTATCTGGGTATTATGCACTACCGCATATTCCGATTTTCTCCGAAAGATAGCTAATTTCTTGGCTCTTTTACATACATGAGCTTCCATACAATCATAAAAGAAAGTCTTCCGAAATTTAAATTTTATTCAAAACTGACTTCTTAAAGCAAGGAGTTATTGCCTACTTTCTTCAACAGACCAAAGTAGATTTTGAGTCTATTCTCCCATTTTTGTTTATCGATTCACCGAAATCTTTCATTAGTTTTATCCCACGCTCGGTTGTGTCATTTACTACTTGTAAATCTATCTATATATACTGTCGACGCTCGTTATAACGATCACGCACTATAACGACCATTCCATTATAACGGCCAGTGATAAAATGCCCATCTGTGTTTCCCTATGCACTGTATGTTATTTTACTTCCGGTATAACGACCGTCCAGTGTCGTCTAATCCCAATACAACGTCCGAATTCAGCGGACACTCTTCACGGCATTTTTCCAAAAAGAACATGTTTTTAAACGTAAATGACCTTGATTATAGTATTGCTAAGCTTCGTCGATGTAGTTTTTAAATTACCACTCACCACAGCGCGGAAATTAGAATGGCCTAGAATAAAAATTGTTTCAAGTGCTATTGAGACTTTAAAATGATTTTTTTCAAAGGTAAGAAAATACAGAACATTATTTATCATCTTTAAATTGAAGTTTTTCCATTTCAGTAAAATGGAAAATTATGTTTTGCAAAAATCACATATGCAAAAAAGACAAACAACCATTTCTGATTTTTTTTTCTTTAGAAAATAAATGTTTTGAAAGCATATAACACCCTTTATTTTCTACTTAAGAATCTGTTTTAGAAATATATTTTTAGTTGATAAAATTTTATTTTTAATACCAATGATAAAGAATAATTTCAGTATTTATTTGAAATCTCTTTAAAATCACCTATTTTTACGGAACTGATGAGCGTGCATGTGTACATTTTTTAATTATATCCACTATAGCGACCACTCGTTATAAAGACCAATTACTGTGGCACGCAGAGCGTCGTTATAACGAGCGTCGACTGTATAATGTACAGTGTGTGTCTGTTTGTTCCTTATCCAAATCTAAAGTTTTTGTCAAATCTTGATGAAATTTTGTACACACCCTCTTCGAAACAAGAGAAAAATTACTGTCAAATTTTTAAAGTGAAAGATTAATTAGATTCTGAGTTAATTATAAATTAAGCAAAAAAGTTAGGCTTTTGCTTAAGTGCTGAAGAATATTTAGACGAGTTTTAACTAAAATTTAAAAACATTGTTTACTGCTCGCAACTCAGCGAAAGTCTTTCGCTAGCAATTCTCCTCAGATGGGGTCACAACGGGTGTTGGGGGGATAGACGTACGTCACTCAGTGGGGGTAGAGGTATTTCTATCTTCCATGCATTCTTTTGTTACTGATACTCAAGGCTATTTGAGATACTATCTGCTATTCATTTCGCTCTCTCTCAAAGCCGCCTCAGAATGTCTGCGTCTAGGGCTGTAGAAACACCTGAAGTACGGGCAGACTGTCTCGAAGAAGGGCGCCACAGAAGGGCTGCGTCCAAAGCTAATGAGACAACTTAACAAAGGGAGGCTCGTGTCGAGGAAAATAGAGTAAGGATTGTTCAAAAGAGAGAATTACTCCGGAAGAGTAACCTGAAACTCAAAGCTTTCAGGTATGATCCACAGTACGATTACCAAGTTCATCCAAATGTATATATCGGAAAAATGGACATAGTCTGTGTGCACTGTAGCGCAAAAAAGTTCAAGGGCGAGTCTCCTAGGACGTGTTGCTCAAAAGGGAAAGGCAAATGAACACCTCTGCAAAGTCCACCTGACCCACTCATGGGGTGCATGTCAGGAACCACTTCTGAAACCAAACATTTTTTGAAATATATAAGGAAGTGTAATTCCTTCCAAATGATGTCATTTTGAGCAACGATGATTGCTGGTAAAATATTCATTTAGCTAAGCGACATCAATTTGAATATCATTCATTAATTGACTTTAATTCGAAGCGAAATGTGGCAATACAAAATTGTCTTCTTCCCTATATGAGCTTGGTATCTATCAATAAAGCAACAATGGATAAGAAAATAATGGTCTCTATGATAATTTTAAATTTAGGATTCAAGTAGGTGATTACGCATAACTTAATGAAACCAGAACAAGTCCTCTTACCACCCTCACACATAAAATTGGGCTGAAAGCTTTGGATAAAAATGATGATTGCTTTCGATATTTAATTGATAGTTTTCCACGTTTTTTGGCTAATAAAATCAAAGTGCGTTCGTCGGCTCAGATATAAGACGGTTAATGAAGGATAAAAAATTTGAGAACAAAATGAATTGATCAAGAATAAAGGCATGAGTTAGATTTCAAGACTTCATTTAGAAATTGTAAAGAAATTACAAGGATCTTAAATATGGCATGAAAGTGGAGAAAGGGCTACAGAACTTTGGAGAAATGTTTTGTGCCATGAGCTTAAAAATACATTTTCTGCACTCCCAACTTGAGTATTTTCCTGAGAATCTTGATGTACTGAGCAATGGCGGCTTGTCATTTCATTAACAAGCAGTGCTGCAAAAGTTATGTAGACACAAGTTGTAGGAAATTTTGCTCTGATTATTTTGGTATCTATTGATGATATACTAAAAACTGATAGTTTTTATTAATATGCAAAAGACTTGGAAAATATGTCTTTATGTTTTCTGATTATAAATAAAATTCCTTCCAAATTTTTGGTGGCAAATCACAGATTTGTATTAAACATCCCCAAAAAGATGAAGTAAAAATTACAGCACCTCAAGATTTTGATTTAAAAAACTATTGAATGATTGGAGAATGCTAAAAGAAGCCAAATAAGAAAGGAAAAGGCGGAAGTCCCGCCAACCGAGAGCTGTGAAAGTCGCACCTCGAGGGCTTCTAATTTCAAAGGAATAAAGGTTTGATTATTCTTCCGACTGAGGGCTCCGCGTTGCTTTGTTCTCGAATTTTGCAACTTAGTAGGCCCGAACTCTATGCAGTTCTGGTATGTCTGTCTCTCTTAGTTCTTGATTCATTTTCCGTCTTCTTTTTAAGTTTTTTCCACTATTTTGCCATTTTCGTTGATAATTGAAATGTCAAAGTGGAAAATGAAGCCAATTAGAATAAAATAGAAAATTCCAGCTTTTAAAAAATATTCGGGTGGGGACTGCAGCTCTGCACCCCTAATGGAGGAGACACCAATGGTACTGAGTGGAGAAATGGGTGAGATATTTCAAGAAGATATAAAATACATGAAAAACAATAACAAGATCCTTCGGATGTGAATATGTTGGGGCTTAAAATAAACAATGAACCAGTTTCAATATCTGAAGAAAATAAACCATTCCTATGTAGAGAAAGTAAAATAAATTTGCATAATTTTTAAATATTTTTTGGATATATATATCTGATTCTTATTAGATTTTTTGAATTATTTATTGTAAGTAAATTTTAGTGAAATAATGAATATAGTGCAAATTTTTTTACTAATTTGTTTAATGACTGAAATAAGAAATTTTAAATTTCACAATTATAAAAATATTATTACGTTTTAAAGAGAAATTGATATTATTTTTAAAATCGGCATGTCAAATATCATATAATTTACAAAATTTTATTTAAACCCCAATGAAAAAGTTAAATTTCGCAGGCCTGCATTATCTTTTAAAAAAAACACTGACATATTTTGGTCTAATTGTACTGCACTATAAAGAACAAATGTATTGCATCTGACTAGGAGTCAAATATAGCCTAGAGAACGACCCTGCATCTTTGATATCAATCGACAATAAATTCCTTTTATGTTAAATAAAACAATCTTTTCCCATTTAGACCATTTAACAGTTAAAATTTTATTAACTCTTGACAGCTTTTCTGCATGGAAAAAATTGAAATTACATTTTATTTTGTACTAGCTAAAGCTCGCCAACCCCTAGGAGAATTGTGTTGCAATCCTCCGGTGTTTGATATGCAAACCCTGCTCGCTTCGTTCGCTACAATGAAGAGACTGCGTGTCCTATCACAGTTGTAAAATCTTTATATATATATTACTTCCCCTGCTCGCTTACCATACAGTTTTCTGTTTCTGCTAGTATTAGGAAATTACAAGTACATTAATTACTAAAAGTAAATTTAAATAATTTGAAATTGCATGAACTCCTAAAATTAATTTTTTTATCAGTTTCTACAATTAAAATCTTCTGGTAGTACAAATATATATAAAGAAATATATATAATACAAAAGAAATTTGAATGTTAATATTTATAATTCAAAGATGATAAAAAATCAAAATTATTTTCATCAATCAGAAATAAATCATTTAAAACTTCTTGGCGTACACTTTCGACTATTTATTCAACAGTTTATTTCAACATAACTTCATTCCAACAAAATTTTAAGTTATATCTGATAAGATAGCCTTTTTCCAATTCTTCAAAACAATTTTAAAAACATTGCTTTTCCACCAAAATCTCAAATATGCCCTATATACAATGAAATGTAGTTCAGAAAAGTTTCCCCACATGTATACATGCTTATTCCAATAATTATTTAGTCAAAAAAGATATAGTGTTTTTCTCAATGTAGGTATTTGTGTTTTAAATCTCAAAAAATTCTAGTTGTCGTAGAATGTCATAACCCATCTCGCAACCTTTTAGATAAAAATGGACAGTTTAAAGAAAATAATGTCTTCAGATATGTTCATATAACCTATTCAAAATTAAAACTCATAAAAATTATTTACCCTTAGCATTTTAAAATTGATTATATAGCCTTTGTCAAAATTTTCAAACATCGGTTTTTCCAGAAAAATCTTAAACATGCACTTTTTAAACGAAATGTTGGTTCCGCACATGTAAACACGCTCCCTCCAATTATTATCAAGCGAAGGAAGGTACACTGTTTTCACCTGGATAGATAGAACTCAGAACATTTGAGCTGTCGAGAGATGAGAAAACCAATTTTTCAGAAACTTTTAGCTGAGAAGGACATTCAGTAATAAGCACAATCAAATTATTTCATTCAAACGATCTAACTCAAAAAAAAAATTTCGTTGTTTCCGACTTCAAACCAATTCAAGAGTTCTGCCTATTTAAACGTAAAAAAATCCCCAAACTTGCGAGTATCAAATTCGACCCGATTTTGCGTCCACATAAGCGTTTTATATATAGAGACAAATGGATAAAAAAATCCAGGGATCCCGGTGCAAGCTGCTGTCTTCTACGCAAATTGTATTCAACAATTCGCAAAAAACTCATTTTAAACCAATGAATTAAAAAAAGTGGCTAATTTTCTAACGCGTAAGCGATTTGCTCAACCATTTAGCGGAATGCTCGGCGTCAAGTTTGAGATTGGTAAACAAATTGATAGTTGCCAACAGGGAGAAAGAAATAAAGGTCCTTTTTGAACCACGCATAAGCGTTTTATATAATATAGATGGGATTTGAAGCAACAAAGGCTGTTATCCACTTGTAATGAATTATCAGTTTCGACCGTTGCCGGTTGTAAACAAACCGGTCGTTGCAGAAAAGAAATTCACATCTTTTTTCCGCCACGTCTATTTCCGCCTTAGCGTTTTATGTAATAGATTTTTTAATCCTTGACGACAAAATTTATCTGAAAAAATGTGCAGGACGATTTCTTCCAGAAAACACGAAATTGAATGTTTAGAAGTTTAATTAATTTATTTTTTAATTATTTATTTTTGTGTTCAAAAACGATAAAAACAATTTGCATTCTTATACTGTTGCATTGTAAACACAATTTTTTATATCTTTACTTTCAAAAATAACTTTTCTCTGAAATTATCATCCAGCGTATAGATATTCAATGCAATCTATTTAAATTCTAAAGGTAACTGAAGAAACCTCTAGCTGTTATAATTTTTAAAGCGATATTTTAATTCATAAGCACAAAATAATCTTTCCAACTTTTGTATCAGAAATACAATCAATTACATTTAAAGGACATATCATTGATTGCTCTTCAACTCAGAAAAAAACCGAACCGCAGAAGAAGAAGTCAACGCTACAGCACCTACTCTAAAACCCTCTAATGTCTCTCTTTTGATTTCATTCAATTTGTTTTTGGAAAGCATGATGCTCTTCATAAAGATAGGGAGAGTAAAGATTTCTGCTTTCTGAGTTTTTTTCAGTATTTAATCCCTTTCTACTATTTAAAAGGCTTGTAAAATGTTTTATTGTCACTCGTTAAACATTTTATAATGAAATTTGTTGAATCTCTGTTTTCGCATAGAGACATATGGTGCTCAAAATACAAATAGAGGTTGAAATCGCCTCCTATTCGTTTAAATGGCCATTTCCAGGTATACTGTGTTGTTTCAAAATATGCTATGCGTTGTTGTATACTATTACATGCATAATACGTTTTGATAATCATGGCGAAATCATATGAGTTTCACTCGAACACTTAAATGTCTAGTAGAACTTTCTTTACTCTTCATATTTTTAAGCCAGGATTAATGCAGTGATTTGAATGCAGAATTGTAGTTTTTGCATGGTGCACATGATTTCGAATAATATTGAGAAATTTCAGATTGAAATATTTCAAATTAATATTTAATTTTTTTTAAATAAATTAAAAAGAAACTGCTTTTCTAACTCACCATTTCAGATACTATGTTAGTATGATAATTTTTGTAAAATTCGTGAAGTTTCTTTTCGTAAACTGTCAACTGCCACGTTAAAAAACTTTAAAAAATGGCGTTTTGCAATAAAGGAAACTAAATCATTAATTGAAAAGAGCGCAATAATTCTCGACCAAATGTTCGAGTCTGACATTTTGCTTACTAAATAATTCAATAAATATTACTTCAAAAAATTTCTTTGGAGTCATTCGCAGTTACATAGTTTATACATTAAAGGAAGTAGGAACAAACATTAGATGTGAATGAACACGCTTTGATGACTATACCACTACTTTAATTCATTCTTTTTCTATCTATAATTTCACTTTTAAACAAAACTGAGTTTGATTCTTGTGTTATCGTTTCTTTAATTTAAAGCTTGGTCTTTTATGTCCGGGCTGGTAAACGAAATCAAAAGTCGTTAACTTTTGAAAGTACTAGGAAATAAACGAAGTGGTACCATTTACTTCTCATTTGGAGATTTCAGCGCCATCTGTGAGCTGCATGAATGTATTGTATTTGGAAACAGGTACATTTATTATGCATTTCAGTTATTGGAGAACAGGGGAAACGATGTTAAAATTGGAGAAAAATTTGTATGTCATATCCTTTACAAATTTAACTTATTTATTGACATAAATAAGAAAAAATAATTGATGGATAACAAATCTCTGTGTTCAATGTGGTAAAACTGATATTTCAAGTGATAACGTTGTAAGCATCATGTAGAAGAGGTATTATACGCTGATCGTTAGCAAGTTTGAATAAAAAACACAGACGCCATATTCACTTTTTAATCTTTGGAAATAATGG
>BGPR01041208.1:0-10093 GCA_013235015.1 Araneus ventricosus | reverse complement strand
GTCAGAATTTTGTGATCGATTTTTCACTCACTTCTTAATACACCAGAGTTCTGAAATTTTGTATATTTATTGGGTCTTGATGACAATGCAATATTTTAATAATTTTAGAGCTCTCAATATTAAAAAACGCAAAATTACGTTTGCTTTTGGTAGGTTTCAGTGGCGAATCCAGGGGGGGCTATCGGGCTACAGCCCCCCCCCCCAGAGCTGAACCAGAATCTTGATTTTATTTCAAATCATTACAACTGAATTCTTAATTTCCCTTTTATTAAAGAAATAATAAATTCGTGACAACATTGCTTTCTGGCTTGACAGGCTTAAATATTTTCCTAAATTTTCTAACCATTCCACTTGTACTTGTAGCATTGACGTCGTCGAAAACATTTTTTGTTTAGTTATTTCATTTTATTTTTTATTAAATTATCGAAAGTATTGTAGCGTTTTTTTATGATTCTTATTGTCAGGCGAGTGAAGTCTGTAAAGTTAAAGTGTTTTGGTTTACAAGACCATGAGGTTTGACATTCGTCATGATGATACAAAATTTTTATGACCTCAGCCCTCCCCAGACCCGAATTCTGGATTCGCCACTGGCGCTATCTATAGTATTTTTGAGAAATATTGGTATAAGAGTTTTTTTTTAAATTTTTTACGCATCTCTTGTTTTATATGCGGTCTAATGTTCATACCAAATAAGAAAGAAAAAAAAACCTCGTTACTGGTTGAGAAAAATTCATTTTTTTCTTCCTCTTGTAAAATTTGGAAAATTGAGATAGGAACATTTCCTCCCCCAAGTAGCATACTATATTGCACAATATTGTAAAGTTGGAAAAATCAATATTGTACAATATTGTGACAAAGTAAAATGTAAGACTGTTCCCATATTGCTCAATATTGGGTTACAATATTGTACAACATAGTTTCCCGATATTATACAACGTAGTTTCCCGATATAGTACAAATTAGTTCCCAATATTGTACAACGTAGTTCCCAATATTGTACAACGTAATTTCCAATATTGTACAACGTAATTCCCAATATTGTACAACGTAGCTCCTAATATTGTACAACGTAGTTCCCAATATTGTACAACGTAGTTCCCAACAATGTACAACGTAGTTCCCAATATTGTTTAATGCATTTTCCAAATTCTATTTGTATTTAATTTATACTTTTTTTTACCTGCTGTTGCTACCACTATGCTAAAAAAATACTATTTCCTACACAAAATAAACTTTTGGTTAAACTTTTTTACCTACCTTTCAAATTATTCTACTGCAGAATTACTAAAATTAGAAACATCACACAAAAGTAGTACAACTCCAAATTGTTCTTCGAGTGTGATCACGTAGGTAGTGATATAGAATTGCAAACTATTTTAGAAATATGCTCAAATAAGAAAATGTTTATTTGATCCAAGCTTCGTTTAATGATCTTGTATTTTACTCTCATTATCATTGCTTAAGGCCTTTAAATAATTTTTTTAAAAAGATCTACCAAAAACTGCACCAATCTTAAAACTGTCAGAGAAACTGCAAACCCTAATTAAGTATGTGTTGGGTAATAGGGTAGATGCTCCAGTTTAGACCACATTAAGAGAAAATTTGAAATAGAAATTTCACAGTGGACGACTGTTTAAAGCATATTAAAATCATACTTATACTATTCTTTAGCAAATTTTATTGGCTTTCTGCTAGTTATAGAAACAAAACTACTCGAGTCCTCTTTGGGATGAATATTGTAATTTTGAGCTTTAATCATATGCCGACAATAATATTCAATAATCAAGAGTCGACACTCTCTTTTCATCAAACTTCCACAACAGATTGTGAGAAAGGCTGACTGATCTCTTAAACAAATTAACGCTCACCAGCTTTAAAAATCTGTGATAGAATCGGGTATCAAATCTGCAACCCTCCGATCCTGAGGATAAGACTTTCCAACAGGTCACCATAATTCTTTCCCTCTAGGACAACTCGTGAAAATTGAAACAGAAGTAATCCTTATTTAATATACGTGACCTCCCATTAGCAATTCATTGGCAAAACTGTACTAGGGTGAATAAAATTTTTTTTAATATAACTATTCATGAGAAAAAAAAGCACTGTCTTTCTTTTCGTTAACAATGTAACGTTTCGTAACCTTATACAGTAGAACTTCTTGAGATACATACTTGAGATATAACTTCTTGAACATACATAGATATTTCTTCTAGAATTTTAATCACAGAACATATAACTAATTGTAATTCTCACTACTGGATAAATTCTGATATTTTAGGTCATTTCATTACAATAAAAAAAATTAAAAAGGTTCTTTTCGTTGCAATAGTCATTCATGTCTTTCTTTCTAGAGAAATTTACAAGGAAATTCTAAAGTTTGAATTTTGCTTCGAAAAAATTTCTCTTAGTTTCGATTGTCGTGACTTTTGATTTTGAATTCTTAATAAATAACTGTAAATTGAATTTATATCTTTAAAACTTTTTCTTCCATGGTTTTAAGCGATGCACAATCGAATATCTTCGACGTTATGAAGATATATTTAAACGCAGAAATGAATAGGTATGAATTGGAACCAAGACAAAGCGACGCATTAACGAGTAAAGTACCAAAGAGGTTTAATTGTATTTGTCAAAATGCGACAACAGTGTCAAAGAGAAAATAGCAGCAGCTTCAATAACTGCCCAATCTTAAATTATATTTCTGTTACAAAAGGCATATTCTATGACGTATTTATCCTTTCACTGGTATGTGGCGAAATTTCGGAGAGGGGTTGTCAAATCAGGTGTCACCCTGATCATCTGACCACGGTTAGACATCACGTGTTGTATCCCATAATGCTTCAAATTGAAACATTAATATAATTACACTAAAGTAAGCTCTCGTTAATATAAGTTGACCTTTTAATTTATTGTGGTGATTTAATGAGAAAGGTGTACTTTACATCTATAAAAAATTTCAAACATGAATCTGTAACAGATTTTGAGAAAAGGTACATCGAAGTGGCTAATTAAACACTTTTTGTTTTGATACAAAAAAAAATTGTAAAAAATAAATTTTTGAATTTTTTTAAAAATCATTTTAGAGAGAAAAATGAACTTTATTTGTAAAAAAAAATTCAAACATAAATCTATAACAGGTTTTGAGAAAAAGTACATCAAAGTGGCCAATTTAACATTTTTTTTTTTGTTTTGACACAAAAAAATTTGTAAAAAACAATTTTTTGAATTTTTTTAAAAATCATTTTAGTATAATGAGAGAAATGTACTTTACTTGTATAGAAAATTTCAAACATGAATCTGTAACAGATTTTGAGAAAAGGTACAACGAAGTGGCCGATTTAACATTTTCGGACTTAAGGTTCTCACTCTCCTTAACTGAAATCAATGCTTGCGCGTGGTTATACGATACACAAGGGCTCCGTCGCAAATGAAAAATTACTAACAGACACAAAATCAACATTACCACAAAAGTTCTCTCTGCTATTGAATGCAGGCACTCAAATTTTCTGTGAGGAAGACACACGAATGAGGGCTACCATCTAGCGTGAGAAAAGTGAATTTTTTTCAGGAAGTTAATTTAAAATTCGAATATTATAACTTATCCGGTGTAGCAACGAATCCCGGTCTCGCCTATATATTCCATTTTGAAGAAAATTTTGCATTGAAATTATTGGAAAACCAAAACTTAATAGTTCGCAGCATAGAACCGAGTTACGAAAATAACAATGATGAAAATTTGTCGGTTTCAAATAACATTGAAAAGATTAATCGAAATCTTTGTTTACAATCACAACAGTGCTTCGAAGTTTTATTGAGTCATAAAATGTTTGGTCTATGCTATAACTCGAGGCAAGCATAGACCAAACAGAACTTTGCTTTGGAGGTATTTCAGATACTACTTAAGTTACGAAACGAAACGCAGTTACTTTAAGTATGTCTTTTAGGTACGTTGGATTTTTTGTTTTCTAAATGTCTGCTACATCTTCCTATGAAATCAGGGGAGTTAAAACAATTATTATCTTATTTCACATTTTTTATTCTATAATCTTAATTTTTATCGTTTTACAAAATGCCATGTTATAGTATTTGTAAATATTTATAAATCGCATTGAAGAAAGTTCCAAGCTGAGTTGAATGAAAATATTGGATGAAACAGAATAATTTTTTGTCACAAATGAGATCTACATTAAATACAAAAAAAAAAGAATCGAGCTGTTGATATAGTAATCTATTTTTTTGTTACAATGCTTAATAGTTAATAAACATTTGTTACAAGACTCAAACAAACCGTACGATTTGCCAGGAATTTTTATTATACGTATAAGCAAAAATTCATAAATGAGTTGTATTCATTTTTTCCACGAGAAAAGTGCTGTTTATTTGAATTCGGAGGTTTTTGCATCAAATATTGCTTAGCAACGTATTCGGAAACCTTCCGCGCTTTTGCGCATGCGCAAGGCGGAGTTATTTTCATTAAAATAGGGGGAAAGTGAAGAATGGAACGGTGTTGTTTACATTTGTTGTTAGTTTTTAAATCATTTGTTTATTTGTAATTCATATATAATGGAAAGTACGACGGATAATGGTTATAGAGAGACATTTAATTTTACGAAAATCTGGTATCTGATTATCAAAATTAAGCCGATTTAAATAGGAATATTAAAAGTTATGTGATCCAGAGGAAGAAAAATTTGATTTTTAAGAGGAACATTTCCTGGTATGAAGAATATAGGTAAGGATTTTAAATGTCTTTGAAAAAAACAGAGAAAACTGTAACTGTAAAAAATTTGGATAAACATTCATCGGATGCAAGTGAAGTTGATGGATAAAAGACATGTTCCGCTATACTTAAAAAGTTAAGGATGTAGGGAAATGTGGAGTTAGGGGAAAAGGGAACTATTTATGAGTTTTCGAAAATGATCCCGTCTGACAGAACGTGCGTGTTTCTTCGAAAACTGAAAAAAATTGGAAAAAAAACCCTGTTCAATAATTTGTATGGAAGTGAGGCCTACAGAGATGAGTCATTTTTACAAGAGGAACATGCCGTAGCAAATGTAACTCACGTCCGATGTGGTAATCGCTGTGACAATGAAGTATCCAAAATAATAGGGTGTTAGATGTTGCAAGACGTTACCGTAAATACCTGCCAGAACGTAACTCTGGAAACAGCTCCGACAAGAAGAACTGAAAGGCTCTTCTGTCGAGCAGTGTTACACTGTGCCTAACTAAAATGATGAGCTAACTCTAGTAGTTATAGGTATCGGGGGTACTGGGTGGCGTTATAACGAGCCGTGTTGGCAGAAAGTATGGACCGAACAAACTGTTTCCCAAGCCTGAACTTAGACGCTGAACTGTTGTGTACCATGCTGCCTTGTTACTCGTGGATTTTCAAGCGCCTGCTGGTTGGTTGGTTTGGGATTTATTGGCGCAAGAGCCAAATTTGGCCATGCTGCGCCAAACGTACGGTGAAAGTACAGCATATGGTTTAACCAAGCGCCTGCTGGTTGGTATGGGATTTATTGGAGCAAGAGCCAAATTTGGCCATGCTGCGCCAAGAGTACGGTGAAAGTACAGCATATGGTTTAGCCAAGTGCCTGCTTGCACCAGTTATGAATAATGACGACACCGTCCTTTGAAAATGTGCTTTAGTCCCTGAGGATTCCCAGGCTGGAAAATCGCAGCTTATGCTTCACCTGTTACATCACTGCCACAGTGACACTTCTTCCGATCTACGTTGCGTTTGAAATTCCATGCTCTTTTGTTACCATTGAATCGTTTTGAATTCTTACCCTCCTTTCGAATTACTACGCAATTGTTCTCAACCACCCTATATGTATAAAAGTATTCAAAATAATTCCTAGTAAACATGTAGTATAATTCCATTAACTGCATTCATGCGACCCCTCACAAACTGTCGTCGTCTCCGAACACAAATTCTTCCAATATTTGTTTATCTCCACCAGACTACCTATATTATGGTAGATAAGGAGTTTATAGAAATCTTTCACGGATGCTTTATCTCCATTATCAAATCCATAACTCAGGCGATCAACCGCATCTCTACCCATGTTCGTGGCCTTTAGCGAGGACCATCCTTTCCTTTGGAGTCGATGAGAAAATCCCCCGAATCGGGACTGTCGACATTTTCAGTTCGGTGAATAACCTTTAACTCGAATAACTTTATTTATGAGAAAAAAGAAGAAGAATTAACTCCAAAGTGAGCTGCGACAAGAAGAGAGAAAAAATGCATCATCTGTGACCAGGAGAGCATGTCGGTTCGGTTCAGCATCTTTCACACTCGCCTCCCGCTTCGCTTGACTCCATCGTAAGCAGTTAGGTGCCCCGTGGGAAGTGAACTCTGGGGAGATGAGTTCTTTTTGCGGCTTTCGCCGCAAAATGTTTGGGAGAAAATAGTTTAAATTCATTAAATAGTGTTATTTTGTTTTTAAAAATGCGTGAGATGGCTTTTATTGTTATTAGAGGCAGAGCCGGTCCGAACCAAAGCGGGGCCTGGTGCAAAGTTGATTAGCAGGGCCTTCAAGAAATTTCGTGCAACAAAATTATTTATTGCTTTTTGCTATTTATTGTATTGTACAATTTGGAATAGTTAGGAATAAATGAATACATGAAAACTATAAATTATTAATTATTTTTAAAGTTAATACAGTGGAATCTCCCTATAAGGAAATCGCTTGGTTCCAGTTGAAAAATTCGCTATAGAGAAAATTTCGTTATACGGAGATTAGAGATTTTTGCAGTTATCTAAGTAAATGTTACACACCTTTTGGTATGTGCGATAAGTTCAAAAATATTTAATTATGACTTTCAATTAAAAATGAAATAATATTTAGTATAAATCTGTTAAAATTATACTAATTTTTATTGTATAAATAAAATGCTCAAACGTGAAGACAATTTACCAATTTAGAGAATAATATGTACTAGTACGGATAAACATAAAATGCGTATTGTCACATCCATTTGCTGTCTCCACCCGGATTTTTGGAATCTTGACCCGTAGAAATGTTTCTCCCTCTGTAGAAACCCAGGTCCCCGCATTACCCCTCACATAGCATTCTATCGTTATGTGTTATCGCTGGAATGAACAATGCGAGTGGTTCCAGAAACAGTCACGTGTGAGAGATTTGTTTGCACAGAAATTAGCAACTTTCTTCAAAAATGACAAAAATCGAAAAGCTAAAGGTCTGAAAAAATTCGTTATAGGGAGACAACCACTTCGTTATATGGAGAATATTTTGAATGTTATTTAACATTCCGATTAAAAATTTCGTTATAGGGAGAAATTAGCTGTAGGGAGACTTCGTTGTAGGGAGACTCTACTGTATTTTAATCACACACAAGTATCTTTTATAAATCAAATAAGAAAAATAATTGCTTCATAAATACAATGCGCGTTACTAGAATAAGTTTTTGATCTGCGATTTTTGTTTCATTTTTTTATGTTTTATGGCAAATTTTCTGATAATATCATCACGATTTAGTTTCTTGGTTAAATAGGATTCGATAGATAAAATGTCTAAGCAAATCAATCGTTCTCCGATAATTCTAGATCTGAAATAGTTTTTATTATTATTATTTTTAATCTTGAGAAAGATTTTTCTGCAGATGCGACAGTAATTGGTAAGGTCAATATAATTTAAGATTTGAATCAAAATTTGGATACAAATCAAATAAATTATTTTTAAATAAATATTTTAATATTTGTAATATTGTGATAAGGGAGGTAAAACTTGACGGCAAACTTTGATTTCGTTAAATAAATTAATACAATTCGTTTTCGTTTTGCAAAATCTGTCAGCTGCGCGGGGCCCTTAGAAACCCGGGGCCTTGTTCCTTCGCACCGTTCGAAACCTTCTCGGGCCGGCCCTGATTAGAGGTTCAGAGGCCGTCGCAAAGCATCTATCAGTGTCACTCGTATTTACAGCTAGCACTTATAATCTGTGGCGATCTAACAACGATGTCGATTTGAAGCTTAACTTAGTAGCTTACGATAGAGCGGGCTGCAAAGTAGCTCAGGTAGAGAAAGGAGTAAAGAACAGAGGTTTAAAAAATAATATAGCTAACTCTCGATGACATGTGGTCTTCATGGTCAAAATCTTGCTAAAAAATTTCAGTTACACACCAAAATGAGGTGTTTTAGCACAAAAAGGCAAAAACAATTTGGCGATATTTTTGTAGAGAACTTGTAAGTACAGAAATTAGGTGTGTAGGCCCCTTACTAGACATAAAAATTGCTCAAAAGCATTTTCTTGTTGATTTGTGTTGATTGTTACCCGCGAAATTCGCTCATCGCGGTTGCCATGCTACCCATTTACGCGGATAATCGAGGGGTTTACTATATTAGGAAATTTATCTTACAGATTTATTTTACGAATGAGTTTACAACTTTTCGCTACCACCATTAGCGTTATTTCATTTCTAAACATTCTCGAAGTACCTGCCTCAACTTTTGACAAACGGATGCACATCCATTCTTGCTATCTCATAAGCAAATTTTCATAAATTATTCTTCGGGTACGCTTTTTAGGAATTATTTCAACGGCTTTTGTTGAGAATTGCTGATCACGTAATTCTTTCTTTCACTTAGGACAGAGCCAGAAATCGAATGGGTAGAGTTCTCGGCTGTGGGGATTACGGTGCTGAATAAAATGCAGCTGAAATTAATGTGGCAGAGATAAGAAGACGCATCATATGAATTGGATTTATTTTTTGTGCCTCCTAGTGCCAGGGAAGGGAACGTCACAGACTGAAAGTGTCTGACTTGTAGGAATTAAAGTTACTGTCTGGGGAGAATAATCGGTACGCACAAGAGTTTTCAGAAAAGCTATGTATTACTTAAAATCTTAATTATTTTTTTCGACTGGAGATTATGATTTATTTTATTTATAAACAATTCCGATGTACACTTGAAACTCTGAATGCGATTATTTTCATTTTTGTTCTGTTTTTATTTTAATTAGAAGAAACTCTGTTGATAGCATGGTTGCAGAAGTTTGCCAGAGAAAAGAAAAATGGTTTAAATGCAAAGTTTTTCTGTTTCTTATGTTTTAAGGAAAACTTCTCAAAAGATAAGTGCTACTAGCATGTAGAACTTTTTCTGGTACATATATAGGACAAAATTGATACTAAAGTTTTCTAGGAATTAATTAATTCTAGGACGACGGAAGACATGGTTGCTAGCAGTGATCTAAGGTCATCAATATTAATGCAAAGTTTTTCTGTTTCTTATATTTTAATGAAAACTTCTCAAAAGATAAGTGATACTAGCATGTAGAACTTTTTCTGGTACATATATACAACTAGCAGTACGCGCACGGCGTTGCCCGTGGAATCAGGACTTCAAAAAAGTGGGTGAAAAAATGCCCACAATGGCACGAAAAAGTTTTGAAAACAGAATAAAAACAAAAAATACACATTATTGATATTCCCGCTTATTTTTCTTTGTGAATGACGTCACCTGCCGCGAAGAAGGTTACGTTGCAACAGTGCATTCTGGGATGGTCCGGAGAAGCTCTCGCTGTTAAATCTCACTACGAAAAAACGGTTTGAACCGATCAGGGAAAAATTAATTTTAAAAAAACGAAAAAAGATATTTTAACAATTCTTCTTTTAAATCCGACATAAACGTTCCATTTATAAGCTGAAAAAAATGAAAATTATAGAGATCTTAGAATGTCAGATGCGATAATTTAAAGTAATCTTTATTAAAAATTACCATGAAAGTGACTATTTTTCAAAAATTTCTCAAAATTCAGTAAATTAAGTTAGACGTACAAAACAAACTTCATTAGAACGGAAATTGTTTGTTCTTTCCGATGGTGTAACTGTTTTTTTTTCGTACAATTATTTGAAGCCATGCTATTGAGAAATGAGTGCGAAAAATCACCCAAAACACCACAAAATAGTAAATAAAGAATTTTCTATTTTAAATTTTAAAATTTCGGCTTCGAGGTGCATTGAGTCACCATTACGACTACCTGTGTGCCAATTTTCATGGCTGTAAGTGCGATAGATTCGGCTGGACATCGCACGCACACACACACACAAACATTGCCTTTTATAAGTATAGATA
>BGPR01041207.1:0-13698 GCA_013235015.1 Araneus ventricosus | reverse complement strand
GCTTATTGGACTGCATTCACGTACACCCACAAGACGAATTTGTCACATTTGGTGTCAGAGGTGGGATCTTTTTATTCTTCTGTGAATGCCAGAGACCGGATCTTTGACCAGATCGATGGACAAACAATTTGAAAAGCTGTTTGCCATGATGGCAGAGATGAAGGCTGGACAGGAAGGATTGGAACGGAAAATGGAAGCTGGACAAGCCGGATTGGAGCAGAAAATGGAAGCTGGGCAAGAGAGATTAGAACAAGAGATGCGATCCGGACAAGAGGAAATAAAAAGTCAGATCCAAGCACACACCGAGAGTCAAGTTGAAGAAATGAAGACTCATGTTGACGGATGCATTGGAAAAATAGAAGGGGAAGTGCAGTGTGTGAAATTAAAAATCGAGAACGTTGAGAGCGAAGTTCAAAGGAAGATCGAGGAGTCAAATTGCGAAGTTCAAGAGAGGATCGGCAACCTCGAGAGAAGAATAAGTGAACTTGAGGAAAGGCCAAACTATTTTCCAGCTAGTCCAGAATTCATATCTTCTCGACCGGCAGTCAAACCCCTGACATTCGACGGACAGACATCATGGACAGTCTTTAAGACTCAGTTCAACGTCGTCAGCTCTACAAATGGATGGGCAGACTTTGTGAAAGCCAGTCAACTTGTGGCATCGCTCCGAGGATCAGCGGCGGAGGTTCTTCAAGGAATTCCAGCTGATAAGTTGACAGATCTAACGACCATCGAGAAGGCTTTGGAATCCAGATTTGGAGACAGCCACCTGACGCAATTTTATAGAACTGAACTAAAAACAAGAAGACAGAAACCAGGAGAGAGCCTTCAAGAATTGGCTGCCGATGTAGAACGACTCATGAGCCTAGCCTACGCCGAGTGCCCTCTGGATGTTCGGGAAAGTTTAGCAGCTCAGTACTTCGTCGACGCCATCAGAGACGAAGACACGCAACATTCCACCAGATTGATGGATGCAGAAGATCTGAAATCCTCTCTGGCGTATAGTATGAAATATGAGGCAGCGAGAAGTGTTTCCAAGACATCCAGACACGTTAGATCAATCGAAACGGAGGATCATATGAGTAGAGTAAGAGATGATAAATTTGAATTCTTCTTTAACAGGCTGGAAGAATTATTAAACAGTAGTGTTGCTGGAAAGAAGAACACTCCTCGACGAAACTCGAACGTGACTTGCTGGAAGTGCAACAAGAAGGGTCACGTGCAGAGGGAGTGCCAGGCGATTGCTTCGAACCAGGAAAACTAACGCACGGCAGTCTTGCGGGGCGAAGGCTGCCTTCTCTGAATAGAGCCCCTAAAGAAGGACCGAGAGTCTCCTCACTTAGTGGAAAGAAAAATGGACTTTACTTAGAAGGATCTATTTGCGGTATCCAGTGTTTAATGTTGGTGGATACAGGTGCAAACGTCACTCTTTTAAGAACAGACTTGGCACAGAAATTGAAGGAACAACTTATTTACACGCGCCCTAACATTTCTTTAAAGACAGCTACTGGTGAAAAAACAGAAATACGAGGCAAACTGGATGCATCCATTGAATGTGGGTCAAGAAAATTTCGTCACAGAATCTATGTAGCTGACGTCACCGATCCCTGTATTCTCGGCCTGGATTTCCTTAAAAAATTTAACTTTACCGTAGACCTGGAGAAGAACGAGATACGGACAGGAGGAGAGGAAATTCCTCTGTTTTCAGCCAGTGTACTGCATTTAAAGTCGTGCTCTGTATTGGCCAAAAAGAGAACTATAATACCAGCAAGGTCAGAATGTCTTATCCAGGGAGTTTCTGAACAATTCAGATACGCCGTAACGGTCTTTCCTAGCCAAGTCTCCCAGAAAGGTGTTCTTGTGGCGGCCGCACTTGTTGATTTGGAAAAGGAAGCCATCCCCGTTAGAGTTCTGAATTTGAACAATAAACCCAAGATTCTGGATGAAGGAGCTGTTATTGCGACCTGTGAACCAGTGGTGGATATCGTCGTTCGTCCTCAAGAATTTTCTGGAGAACAACATCTACCGTCATCCTTGGATAATCTTGAAATACTTGATGAAGGACAACGAACAGCAGTAAGGAAGTTACTTAAAGAGTTTCAGAACTTGTTTTCGACCTGTGACGCTGATGTCGGCCGCTGCAATATGACACAACATAGAATTAATACGGGTGATCATCCACCAATCAAGCAATACCCAAGACGTTTGCCCCTTGCAAGGAAAGAAGAAGCAGATAATCTAGTTAAAGAAATGGTTGACAATGGGATAATCGAGGAATCTTCTGGTCCTTGGGCTTCGCCTATTGTGCTTGTTAGAAAGAAAGATGGATCAACACGATTCTGTGTTGACTACAGGAAACTGAACGAAATTACGAAGAAAGACAGCTATCCTCTACCACGAATAGACGACACCCTGGATGCTTTGAATGGAAGTCAATGGTTTACGACGCTGGATCTGAAAAGTGGATACTGGCAAATTGAGATCCGACCTGAAGATAGAGAAAAGACAGCCTTCACCACCAGACAAGGACTTTGGCAATTTAAGGTCATGCCTTTTGGACTTTGTAATGCCCCAGCTACATTTGAAAGACTAATGGAGACAGTACTACGTGGACTATCGTCAGAAGTCTGCTTAGTGTATTTAGATGACATTATAATAGTAGGACGGACATTTGAAGAACATCTAAATAACCTTCGTAAAGTATTCCAGAGACTACAAAAAGCCAACCTTAAATTAAACCCTAAGAAATGCAGGTTCTTTCAAAGGGAGGTTGCTTACCTCGGTCATGTTATTTCAGCAGAAGGAGTTAAAACCGACCCAGAAAAAATTAAGGCAGTAGTTGATTGGCCCCGTCCAGACAAAATACATGACCTCCGAAGTTTCCTTGGGCTGTGCACATATTATCGTCGTTTCGTGAGAAATTTCTCTACAATAGCAAGACCTCTACATAAATTAACTGAAGCTAAATCAAACTTTAATTGGACAGATGAATGTGAGAAATCTTTCAATAGTTTAAAGCAGGCTTTGACATCTTATCCTATTTTGACCTACCCCCGGACAGACAAAGATTTTATTTTGGATACGGATGCTAGTAATGAAGGAATAGGAGCCGTACTATCTCAGAATACTGGAAACGAGGAACGTGTCATTGCTTACTTCAGCAAGAGCTTGGGTAAGCCAGAAAGAAATTATTGTGTCACACGTAAAGAATTACTAGCCATTGTCAAATCTATAGAACATTTTCATCACTATCTTTATGGACGGAAATTTCTTCTGCGAACTGATCATGCTTCTTTAAGATGGCTTTTGAATTTTATGGAACCTGAAGGCCAGATAGCTCGCTGGATCCAAAGACTTCAGGAGTATGATTTCGAAATCCAGCATCGCAAAGGGACCTCTCACGGAAATGCAGATGCCCTCTCTCGAAGACCCTGTGGGGAAAGCTGCAAACATTGCTCTAATGCCGAGAAAAAGTTCGGAATAGAGATAGATACTTCCGTAAAAGTTTTAACAACGACATCTGTAGATCCATGGTCTTCATGTGAGATCCAAAAGGCGCAGCTAGAAGATCCTGCTATTAAGATAATTCTAGAGAAGAAACTAATGTCGGCGGATCGACCATCTTGGCAAGAAATCGCTCCGGAGAGTCCTGCAACAAAACGATACTGGGCCCTTTGGGACTCCTTACATCTTAAGGACGGTGTTCTATACCGTAGGTGGGAGAGTGATGATGGAAGATCCTGTCGATGGCAACTAATTCTCCCAAAGAGTAGAATTCCGGAAGTTCTGCGAGAGACTCATGACAGCGCAAGTGGAGGTCATTTTGGAGTCATGAAAACTTTAAGCAAAACACGAGAGCGATTTTATTGGGATCGACTTCGTGCCGACGTTGAAAAGTGGTGTAGAGAATGCCACGCTTGCGGAGCGCGAAAAGGACCTAAAACAAGGACCAAAGGTCGCTTGCAGCGCTATAATGTGGGCGCACCATTCGAAAGAATGGCTTTGGATATCCTAGGACCTTTTCCAGTAACAACAAAAGGTAATCGATATGTCCTAGTATTAATGGACTATTTTACCAAGTGGCCTGAGGCAATTCCCATTCCAGACCAGGAAGCCTCGACTGTAGCTGAAGAACTCGTACGAAGCTGGATTTCAGGTTATGGCGTGCCTATGATATTGCATTCGGATCAAGGTACGAATTTTAACTCTGCCCTCTTTACTGAGCTTTGCAAGCTTTTGGGAATTCTGAAGACCCGAACGACCGCGTTACATCCCGAGTCCGATGGCATGGTCGAGAGATTTAATCGAACGATTTTAAATCATCTGTCTTTATTCGTTTCGAGGAACCAGACAGATTGGGATACGCATTTGCCACTCTTCCTCTTGGCCTATAGGAGTGCGGAACATGAGGTGACCGGTTTGACTCCAGCGGAAATGCTGTTTGGCCGAACGCTACGATTGCCCTGCGATATTCTCTTTGGACGACCGAGTGAAACGCCTTCCTCGCCGAATGAATACATGAAAAATTTGGAGGCACGTTTGGAAAGCGTACATGCGTTTGCCAGGGAGCGAATTAAACTGGCCAGCGAACGAATGAAAACTCGTTACGACTCCAGAGCAACAGACCACCATTTTAAGGAGGGAGATTTAGTCTGGATGTATAATCCGAAGCGACGGAGAGGCCTGAGTCCCAAGTTACAACAGAACTGGGAAGGACCGTATACTATTGTCAAGAAACTGAACGATGTTGTCTACAGGGTACAGAGGTCGCCCAACGCTAAGCCAAAAGTCATCCATATAAATCGGTTAGCTCCATACAGAGCTACTGATCATAGTTCTATGTAATGAGACTGCCGGGACGTGCAGTCTTTGAAGAGGGGAGCAATGTTACAAAGCTATAAAGTCGTTTCCCTGAGATGCTAGACTTGGCGACAAAGGGAATTTTCTAGAAGGACCTAAAACTTTCCACCTATTTCTACTGGTTTCATGAACTTTCTAGAGATTACGTCACTTCCTACATAATGAAGTCACTTCCTGTTGAAAAGTATAAAGGCAAACTCTCAAGCCAAGAAGAGTTAGTTGGATTTTGATCTGCAAGCAAGCTGGTGAGCTAATAAGAAACCTTTGAGTGCTGTGTTGAGATTTAATGGTAATCTCTGTTGTGAATTTTTACAAGTGCTGTTTTAATATTTGTGTTATGTTTCTTTGCTTAGAATACCTGTAAAATAAAGAGCTTTATTTTTGTAATCCTGCTTATTGGACTGCATTCACGTACACCCACAAGACGAATTTGTCACAATATATATTTCAAATTAATTTCCGTTTTTCTTAGAAAGTAGTAAATTACATCAGTGGTATATCATGCGCATGATATAGTTTCAACGCTACGATGCATCTCATTATTTATTGCAATCGTGATGATGTAATTTGATAATATTTTTAGCAACGTTACAATTTACAGAAAGACAATTGAAGTACAAGGAAAATTGTTAAACAACGAAAAATACTTCACATGGGATGTTGTTTACGAAGAGGTTTTTTGAATAAAGAAATATATAAATAAAAAAAAAATTCCTGTCATAATACATATGTTTATTTTGTTTTCAATCAATGTTAAACATTTCTCGCATGCTTTTCTATTTAAACACGTCAAATTTGACGGGAAATCTCTCGAATGAAGAGGCAATTTGCTCCCGTCATACCATGATGGGTGATTTACTAGTATTTTAACAAAGAATTTATAGAATACAAAAAAAATATTTCATTGAATTGATGTAAATGCAAAGTATGAGACTTTCACAATATTTATTTCATGAAAAAGGAGCATTTTCACAAAGAAAGAACATAGTAAAATGCAGAGTGTTTCATTTTAATATTGGGGACAACAAAGTTTTTATATTGCAATAATGTTCAAATGTAAGATAATTAAGTAATACATATAGATATTCCTAAAGAAATACAAACATCTACATATAGTGCAATTTATACTATGATCTATACTTATAAAAAGCAATGTTTGTGTGTGCGTTCTGTATATTGTTCCTTTTTTTCTTTAATTAAATTGATTCTTATATTTTAAAAGTATATTATTCTTTATTTTTAGTTCACAAACACTTTTTAAATAGTTGTTACATGGTTGAATTAAATTTTTTTTGAAAGGTCAAGGGGAAAATCAATGAAATTCCATTTTTTGAAATAATTAAACTACAAGTACCATCTGCTAGCTTTAAGAGATACTATCTATATTTATCTATATTTATAAAGAAAAAGGGCAATTCCCATAATCTAGTGGAAAATACCATGCTCTGATGCATAAAATGCGAAATAACTTTTTTTTTTTTTTTTGTGGATAAGTAAAGTGAGACTTGTCATTTCTCCCTTAACACTTTAATGATTCATGTGTGTAACACCAAGATGAACATTATACTATATTGCAGTAGAAGATGGATGGTACAGTGTATTTAAATGTACCTACAGTATAATAGCGAGTAAAAAAAAATTTAAATTTTATGTTTTTAAAACACAGCAGATATTTGGAAAGTTGAGTTTTAAAGTTAAACCAAATTTATTTTAAAAGTTTGCAGAAAATGGTGATTTAAAGGAGTATATTTCACCAATTTGGCTAGTACTAGTGCAGTAATGTAAAACCTAAACAAATTAGTAAAACACAAATAACTATTGACATACTTGCAGCCTATAGATTAAATATTGCTGTTTTAAATCATTAACTGGTAAAAATCATGACGTAATTCAAGTACATGAGCACAACGAATATATTAGTTATAAGTTTTTATTCGTCGCTCAAAACATTTTTTAAAATACTTAAACTACTTGGATTTTTATCCATAAGCTCCAAGAGCTTTTCATGCATCAGAGTTTTTGTTTTCGTCAGCTTTATCTTTTCTTTTAAAAGATCCATCCATAACTCCTGCTCTTTCCTATCAGCCTCGGCCTGCTTCTCCTTTCTTTCCTCCTCTTTCTGCATATATTTAATACTCTGAATGTGTTCTGCTTCTATGCAAGCAGCAGCCCTTGCAACGGCAGATGGAGCTGCTTGTTTCTTCCTGAACATCATTAAGGTTTCTCGAAGAGACCTTTGTTTTGGAGTTTTCACCCCTGAAGCTTCTGACACTGAAGCTGGCTCAGGAGTTTCCGATACCAATCCTTCATAATCAGATTGTGGTGCTTCAGAGCTGATGTCCAAGAAATTCATACTCTAATAATAAATAAAATTATTAGTACTGTTACCATATCAATTTTGAAATTCTATGTTCAAATGACATTAATGAATAAAAAAAATTAAGGTGAATCAGGTGACACAGCATGTGTTTAAATGCCAATTTTGTAGGCAATTCGCAAATAAGGCGACAAAGGACACAAACATGCTTTTGTTTACAGTAGGCGACAAAATTCGAAAAAAGACAGCTAAAATTGATAAAAAGCCTTTTATGAAACTTTATTAAAACTACTACTATATGAAAAAAAAGCAAATAAAAGGCGACCTTTTCAAATGGTCTTTTATTTTTTAAAAAAAATCATGTATATTTTTGAACCCCGCAGAATTTTGACTTAAGAAATTGCAGTTCCCAGTGTATACAAGCAAAGTATGTTCAACTTTCGAATGAAAAAACTATGTTGATGGTAAAACCAATTATAATCAGTGTCAAAGAAACATACAAAAATAATATTTGGTGTTATCATATCCTTTAAGGTAGCTTGTTCGAATAATTTACAATAGTTTTAGAAGACAATTAGTGAATAAGTAATGTCAAAATACTTCTGCACAATGTATTAATATTTAAGAGGCAAGTAATGTATATCAACAAACTAAACCATTTGATATAACAGGTAGTGTTTGAAAATAATTATTAGAAACATAGTTATACATTTATTATCAATAAGGAAACTAATATATAACCGAAGTATCCAGTTCTGAAGCTTTGGTGGAGGCATTTTGTGAAGGAGTAAGGGGGCGGACAAAAGGATCATCAGCATTACTTTTGTCTTGAGATTCTATTTGGGATAAAAAATATTATTACTATTGAGTTTAAGATAAATGTTACATAAATTCAATAAAACTACAACAAACCCTGAAATTAAAATTTAATTATATTTTTAACAAATTCAATATGGGAAAAAATATAATCTTCAGCTCCAAATTAGAGATTGCATAAAAAATGAATTACAATACTTTGATTTGAATCAAAATGTGTGCTTACTGAAATTTTTTAGTGGTATTGCAATAGGTCGGCCAATCTTTTTACCAGTGGAAGTTATTTTTATTTCAAAATTTTAAAGAAAAGACTTAAGTAAAACAAATGTTTAAAGTTTTTATTATTTTAAACTCTAAATAAATTTGTTTGAACTGTTTTTATGATACTTGAAAACATAAAATATAATTATTAAAGCTTTTTGAACTCTTATATTATTAGTTTACATCATTTTTGATTTGAGAACAACATTATAGAAACATAATATTTATCTAAAGAATATTCGTTGATAATTTTAGTCTGCAATGTCAAGTAATCATTTCAGATACTTCTTGAAATTTAGTCACTATTGAAAGAGACGAATTTTGGCTTTCATAGACAATTTAGTAGGTACTTGACAAGCACTTTATGAAAAATTCAAGACAGTAGTTAAATTTTTAGGACAAAAAAATTTCCAGGAAATCATCTAACTCAGAATACATACCCTTCTTTTTCAGAGAACCTTTAATTTTTAAATAGAATTAATTTTTTTTGTGGGGCAGTCTCCCTAGAGTGCAATCTCTAATAGCCCCAATTTTTATTGACCAGAACAAGCTTTAATTAAAAATATATCAATGCAGTAACTAGTAGTTTAAATCACTTACTTAAAATTTCCATTTGGCTGGTGTCACTGTCGTATAGAGTAGACAATGGCAGCATCAGTATTGGCTCCTCCAAGAATCTCCTTTCTAAAGTGGACAATTCCACTTCTTCTGCCACTTCGCCCCCTCCAATTTTTCTTAGTTCTTGTCGAAGATGAGTCGATTTTTGTCTAAACTTTTTTTTTTTAATTTTGGTAGCATTGCCTGATTTGTTTGTCGGTTCGTTGATTGACCCCGTCAGTGGCATTAAATTGTTTTGTAATCTCACAGAATGCTTTCGCTTTTTCTGCAGATGTCACTCCATTCGCTTCTTTGTTCTCACTAATCTCTAAATGTGGCTTTACAAGAACTAAAATCGGTTCTTTCTCGAATAGCGTAAAATATAATTTACCGGGTGGTAAAGCCATTTTAAGTTGAAAAGCAAAAAGAACTCAAAAGCAACTTGAAACTCAAAAAGCACCATGATCAAAATTTCTGCATTGGACATATACAAATTATGCAAGGTCACGAGGTATGTTTCGACCAATGAGATTCAATCAGTAACCGCCGGTCAGGAGAACTGCAGTTAACTAACCGGAGTTCAAAAAATAGTGGTGAATGACGTTTGAACTGGCGGTTATCTTTTTCTTGACCTTCCGTTTCCGAACTCCAGGTTACTTTGTCCGGCCCAGTTAGTGGTGAGTACGGCTGTTACCCACCAAAAATGCCGGGCTTTTATGAAGAATTCAATAAAATCTTCTGTATGTAAATCTACATTTCTGAATGAGAAAAATATAGATGTAAAAAAGCTTTTCAACGTCATGTCACCAATAAGAATAAAAAATATATTATGATTGTTTTAGTGGTTTTCAATTATTCTGTCAAAGAGTATGAGAAAAAATTTACTTTTAATGGGATACTTTTGGAACTTCCTTGAAAAGTGTCACTTACAACATAGTTCAAGAATCCATGGTATGCCTCATACCTAATTTTCTGGATTAAGTAAATTAGTGAAATGATGTAAAATGCTATGACTCTAATAGAAATTCTAATAAATGTTAGCAATTTACTTCCTGCTGTCTGCACGGGTAAGTAATCACAAAGAATCACCCTGGCCCTGCGTCTTAGGTTCACAATGAAACCCAGCCACTGACGACAATAACACCGTTTCTGTGGCTGACACAAAATAGTCCCCATTACGTGCAGCTCATGCACCAAGCCCCCCATACAGGGGTACGACCAGTCATCGAAAATGGGCTCTAAGAGTCTCGGGAAGCAAGACTCTGCTTACTAATACGACAGGTTCTCATCCCCATATTTGAGGTGAGAATGTACAGGTGAGTAAAGATTCTGTGTTGCCCTATATTAAGATGATTTATCAAGTTGAAATACTGGCAACTCCTATACTAGGAGAATGAACAAGGGTCGAAGATCTGAAACTTGATCTATTAGATCTGAAAAATGAAACTGTAGTAGAATCGCTCTTAACTGATAGCAAAAGACCTCACTGATGCCTAATAGGTTTTTTCCACATAATTGAATATATGTTTCTATAACTTAGCTGTTTAAGTTTTGTAATGTTGTCTATATTTTTTGTTTGTTTGTTTCATCGGCCACAATTCAATAAATAATACTGAAAATTATACATGTTATCTAAAATTAAAACATGAGAAAAGCAACATTTAAAAAATATTACCATGCATATTGTCACTTGAAAGTTGTACGTTTCTAAGTGTGACAATATATAACATTGCATGTCCTGCCTGCTTACAAGATTGTCACTGGAGCTTTAAGTACGCAAGATTCAAAATCATCCAACAAGTGAACTTCCTTACTGATAATGAGGTCTTGTTTAAATTGAACCCTGGAATTGACAGTAATTTTTAGACAGTGGCTCGGACATTGAGGTCACTACCCCTCCCCCCCCCAGTCACAAGACAAACTTGAATGAGAGGAGTTATGGGATTTGAAGCAACAAAGGCTGTAATCCCCCAGTCACAAGACACTCCTAACGAGTTTGTTTGTAATGTTTTTCTATTTTTGTTCTTTCCTTAAAAATGTTGTATCTTTATTTTATAGTGTTCGGTGTTTAGTATGTCTCTCTGTGTATTCACTTGGATTTGTTATTTTATGTATTTAATTTGTGTTATATATTTATTTTATGCATTATTATTATTCTATGTAATTTATTTTTTGATGGGTGTGCGTAAGTCTCTATCTGCACCAGTGGCGGATTTTGTCAATATGAGGCCACAGGCGCAAAACTGATTTGAGACCTCCTCCCCGTACCCAATGTCGCAAATTCGCCGTCGGCATAGTACTGCACTATACGTCGAATAGATTTTGAGGCCCCTCTATCCCCACCTAATGTCGCAAATTTTCCGTCGACATAGTACTGCAATATACGTCGAATAGATTTTGAGGCCACCTACCCCACCCAACGTCGCAAATTTTCCGTCGGCATAGTACTGCAATATACGTCGAATAGGTTTTGAGGCCCCCTAGAACTACCCAATTTTGCTAATTCCCCGTCAGCTTGGCACTATCTATTGTACATCGGAACTTTGAGGCCCTCTGGATTCTCAGAGCTTTGAGTGAGCACTTCTTGCCTGTAATGCGAAAAACCGCCACTGATCTACCCCACCAAACTGCAAACTGGAATTTTTTTTTATCTGCGTCAGTGTGTCGTGAGGTGTAAGTAATGTAATCATTTATCCCAGCAGTGGCACAACATAATATTTTGGGCAATATTGTGAATATTGAGGATTACTGAATGCCATATCAAAATTTTTAAAAGTACTGTCAACATAAAATTTTGACTAAAAAATATTAGTTATAGCTTAGAAATTCATTATATTTAAAATTTTATTTCAAAAAAATTTACTGGAACAATTTTTTTATTAAAATGCTGAGTACTGTATAACACTGTGTAAGCAATATTGCAAAATCCACAATAAATAATACCCAAAAATAATTGAGAAATATCACGGAAGCTACATTGTAAATTCTATGTTTAACAGCATTGATAATTGTAATGATGACAGCATTGAAAATTTTGCATTTAACAATATGTTACAATGTTTTATTATTCAGTTTTTTTACCTCAAGTGACTATACAACCTGAATAGGTTTGTTCATATCCTGATTTTGATTCTTCGTCTCTGTTTAAAATATCATGTGGTTATTAATGTGTAAATGTTCGGTCCAGTTTAAAATGTCCTATATCATCCTTTATTTATTTATTTACACTAAAATAAATTATTGTTGACAAGTTCATTGACAAAGCTGCATATGCCGCTCTACTTGCTGGGAAGAAATGTGATATCCTGTCCATGTTCGCGACCAGCTAAATCAAGCAGCGTACGCCACACCTTTTTGCACACGAAATGCTGTTCAAACAGCTTAGGTGTCCCAAGCAAATAACGTAAGCTAGGTGTCTGCGAACATGTTAATTTTAAAATCTAACTAGGTATAGTTATAAAAAATTTGCTTTAGAAATATTCTTCATCCCAACATTTACTGTATATAGAACACCGCCCTTATATCCCCATACCTGTAACTATTATACTGTATAAAGAACATACCAGAATTATTCTGTTTGCCTTTTACGGAAAGCTCTCTATATGTACCCTTTTTTTTCTTGTTAATTTAAGTAATTTTCATAAACAATTGAATAAGAATGTAATTATCCGGCATTCAAATTATCGAAAACTCTTCGGAAAAACTAGAAAATGAGTTTTTCTAAAAATTTTACCGAGGAAATCCGTACTCCCAAATTTAGCACGCCGTTCCATTCTTTGGTTTATTATTTCCGGAATGCGATTGATATCCGCTCTGCACAGAGGGACATAGAAGGAAAAAACAATATGAGTACAGTGATGTACACATACCTGTTTATGGGGGGGGGGGGGAAGGGGTTCTAAAACCAATGGTTAAATTCAAAAAAAAAAAAAATACAGTAAAAGCAACTAACCGGCATGCTCGAAACAAAGCGATTTCCGGATACCTGAAAGATCCAGTAATTATGATGGGAAAAAAACAGGGGGGGGGGGGATGGGTGTAGCGCATAAAGATTTTTCAGCAAATAATTTGTTTTGTCATTTTGATATTGCATTAAATATAATTTTTAAGAATACTTCACCATCTTCCATAACATTGTATTTACAAAACATATTATGAAGATTTTAAATTAACATTGATGATTAAAAAAAAAATAATAGCTAGCAAATTTTTTACTGTAAATGTAGATTGTAAAAATATAAACATATAAAATAGCTGACAGAAACTGAAAATATTCTACTCAGCCAAGCATAATATAAAACTCTTTTAAGTGATCCATAATAGCAAATCCCAGATTGAATATCAATAATTATCTTTTAGAGATCGCAAAGAGTGTTATTGCAATACACGCCTCAATTCTCCTGTACTTGATATTATGTAATCGGAATCAACATTGCCGGTATTTGGAGTAATAAAGGAAAGAAAGAGTCTTACAATCTGGACTAACCCTCATTGAGTTCTTTATTTTACCGATTCTGTCCCTTTACCTTATTTATTTATTTTTTTTATTGTCGATTTTCATTTTAGGTCTTGTTTTTAGGCGAAGGTGAGGACCTTTTTATTATTTATTTGCTTTGAACCCCAAAACTCATTTCTAATTTCGGTTAGTTGAGCTTTCCGGTGCCAGATAGATAATCGAGAATTCACTGTGGTGCTTCGCTTTCGCCGAAAAGAGCAAACCTAAAAAACAAAATGAACAACCAAAAAAAAAAAGGGTAAAGGGACAGAATCGGTAAAAAAAAAAGATATATCCACCCCGATTTTTTCCCCATCACACTCACTATCAAACTTTTCAGGTATCAGGAAAT
>BGPR01041206.1:0-13698 GCA_013235015.1 Araneus ventricosus | reverse complement strand
TTTAAGTAATACCTGCCTTAAATGCATAAATACGAGCCTTAATCTCAGATTCCTTGAAGCTCATGAAGTATCTTCAAGATAATGCGTGTGGTTTAAGTAATACCTGCCTTAAATGCAAAGTCATCCCCACATAACTACGAGCCTTAATCTCAGACTCCTTGAAGCTCCTGAAGTATCTTCAAGATAATGCGTCTCACACCACAAAGTTGAAGAGCCCCAGTTGACAATAATTCACGTTACAAAATTCATTATCTACGAGCTTAGTACTTAAACGAAAAGTGGAAAACTTTCATGAAGCACATCCTGACAGTTTTGGCAAGCTTCAAGAGTCAATTTATCATTTTGCTTCTACAGCTAAGATGTACGTTGTTATCATCATTAACTAAAAAAAAATTGCACCCTTAAATTTACCGTCCATTTACATGTGTACACATTAAATTTTTAGAATAAAAATGTATCATTAAAAACTTAAATGAGCGTTTGTCTATTATTTCTTCACTAGAAAATCACCGATCATGGTATGACGGGTGCAAATTGCCTCTTCATTCGAGAGATTTCCCGTCAAATTTGACGTGTTTAAATAGATATATATGCGAGATAAATGTTAAACATTGATTTAAAACAAATAAAATAAACATATGTTTTATGACAGGAAATATATTTTTTTATTTACATATTTCTTTATTCAAAAAACCTCTTGGTAAACAATATTCCGTGTGAAGTATTTTTCTTTGTTTGACAATTTTATTATAATTCAATAACCATGAAATTCTCAGCTTGTCAAAAGTTAAAATTTCAAAGGAATTCTTTTTCGAAATTCTAATCAAAACAAAGCACTTCTCTGCTTATCGAACGTTGCCAGAAAATATTATCAAATTATATCATCACGATTGCAATGAATAATCAGATGCATCGTGGCGTCCAAACTACATCACGCGCATGATATACCACTGACGTAATTCACTACTTTCTATTAAAAAACGGAAATTAATTTGAAATATAGGATTAATATAATTTAAAATTTCTCGGGAACTATTGATCATAGCGAGATAAATTTTATATCTATCGATAGAAGATTTTATTTCACTATTTTGAGCTATTAAATTTGAAATTAGAACTACAATTACTCTTTTAAATTTAAAATTACTGAAATTTATATTCTCTAAGAAGGAAATAATGCTGTTTAACGTCTCTCAGTGCTAAGGCGCGAGTTTTATTGTAGGTGACGTCAGAGCGTTACCGAGAGACAGATCTGGGCTATTATATTAGTAATTTTCTTCGCTGTCTGTTTTAGTTTAAATATTTGCTCGCAGTTTCTGTGTTTTAGTTATTATTGTTATACTAACTGTTTGAACTCTGGTCTGGAAACTGGTCTAATATTATTGACAATAACTGATTTTGCAGCAAAAAAAGTGTTTCTTCATTGGTTTCCTTAGTACTTACCTAGGGAAAGTAAGACGTGAGCCAACTCAGCTGCCATCATTGTGCCGTTCTCATTTTTGTCGTATACTTTCAGACCTTCAAGCAAATCTTCAATTTGGCCCATATCTTTGGCTTTCTTGACCTCGCTGTAGATTGGAAGAAAATCTTCGAATGCCAACATTTTTTCGCCTAAGAAATACAATTATAGAACAATGAGGAAACATTAAAAAATATTGATATCCTTATAATAAATAACAAATGATAATACAGAAAACTCTCGCTACGACGATATCTGATGCAACGATAAACCTTTCTACAACAATAAAATTTTGCGGTCCCAGTGAATTTGCATAGAACATATTGTTAATCTCCCCTCAATATAATGATATTCTCTACAGAAATAAACACCTGTGCAGCAATGTTTTTTTTAAAAATCCCAACACCATTTACTTCCTCTGTAACAATATTTCTGTTTCCAAATACCTGGAAGTGAAAGATCATACCACACAGAGAGTTTCCCTTCTCGGAAATGTATACAGTAACTTAGTCTACTTGAAGGCAACAGGTGTTACTCTGGTAATGACTCATGACAAGAATTTGATGATGGAATGAAGCAGGTTGATTCGGCCAAGAAATACGGATTGGCACAATCTATGATTGCAACTTTCTTGAAGAAGAGGAAACAAATTGAAGAGGCTTGACTTTTTTAAAAATATATATTGCTGTATGGTGTCCATATTAAAATAATCAAAATTTAGGCTTTTTTATATCATAATTATATCGCCCCTGGATATAACAATACATCCCTTTATATCAATATCTTTATTTGGTCCCCAAAGTATTGTTGTAACGAGGTATTACTGTATACTTGATATATTTTTTTGTACAAACATATATATATAATTATATAATTATAAATATATATATATATATATATATAATAGCAAATTTTAAATTAAACCATACAAGAGATGAAAGAGTTTCCTGGTAGCATAAAAATATAGCTTTTTCTTCTAAAGATAAACAAACTAAAAAAAATATTGAATTAAATTTCTGAAGATTATTATATGTGCTTAGGTAAATATAGTTGCGCTCAAAAGTTATAAATTACAGTCTTTGTACCTGCTTCTCTTTTATAGCTGTATTTTACGTCATAAAAGGTATATTAGCTACAACGAATGAACAAATGATTAAAAAAGCACTGCATTTAAGCGATAATTGACAAACATAAACGAATTAAAATTAAGTTCTGTAACTTTGTAACTATTTTTTTCATTGCTTCTGATATTAAGCGTATTAAGTTGCATTAGTTTCATTTTATCACTTTTTAAATTCAATGAATTTCAACCACCTGTGTTATTAAAATTTATATCAATCAAAGCCTAATTAATTGAAAATCGGAAGCATACAAAATGCGGATTTTCTTTCATTCTTAGATTTTATTGTAAAATTAAATTTACTCCTTTGAAAATTTTAATTCCTTATAAATTTTTTGAAGTAGATTTATAAAATAAATATTTTAGAAAAGGCTTTTAAAAATACTGTTGTTAACGTACTAAAAAGTAAGAAATTATTATTATTTTTTATCAGAATTCTGGGGGGAAGATTGCAAAACAAAAACTTGAAAGCATGAATTGGTGAAAGAAATACTCTGATAAATTGGAATTTTAATCATATGCATAACATAACTTAATATTTCAGGAATGTTTAGAAATTTTCTTTCTCATGATATTCACGGATTTTCAACGTCTAACACTTTTGCGTTCTTTCTCATGATATTCACGGTATCTTCAACGTCTAACACTTTTGCGTTCTTTCTCATGATATTTACGGTATTTTCAACGTCTAACACTTTTGCGTTGTTGTCTTGACCCTCTGATTTTTGATTAAATTATTCTTTTTTCAATTACATTAATAAAAGCGTTTTTTAAAAAACTCGTTTTATTTTTATTATTCCCTACTTTTTAGTCTTTAATGTATAATTCATTAATATAAATATTATAAAATATTTTCATCCTTTTTCTCAAACTTTATACCAGGTGACGCCACTTCTGTGGATTAAAATTTAATTAAATTAATCGACTAATTAATAATTCAGTTCTGGAAATATTGAAATGGATTTTTATTGAGAATGCATAACTATGCAAAATTTCAGAACTTTAGCATATCAGGCAATGAGCGGAAGATCGATTTCAAAATTCTATCATTACACCACGAAGCAAATTAAATTAATTAAAATTATACGAGAATCGGATGTTTTAACCCTTTGCGGCACAGTGTGCCAGCTGATGACACATCTAATTCCACTCGCTTCTCAACCGTTAAATTCAACTATAAATGGAAAATAATAGGTTTAGGATAGGGCTAATAGTACTCCTTTTAGAATGTATATAGCAGCCTTATGAAATTTCGCTTCAGAATAGGAATTATTAGACATAAAGTTTGGGAAAATTCCTTAACTCAGATATAAGAAATGTTTTCAGTTCTGGACACTTACAATTTTAGCAAATTAACTCCAAAATTTTCCTCCAATATTCTTGAAGTTTTAATTTATGCTTTTCTGTAAGATTCAACAATATTTTTTGAGTGTATCAAGGTGGCTGTATCTAAGGAGGGTTCTCATATGAGGGGGGTGACCCCAAAGGGGGACGACCACCCCCTCGGAATGAAATAAATTTTTTTTAAAAAAATTGTATATTCTATGTCTAGACAATAAACTAAACCCATTCATGATGTTTTTCATCATATTTCAAAACATTTAATTCCTTGCGCAGCAAAGCGTTAATCTGCTTCAACATGAAAGCAGTCGAAAACAGCATTTCCAACTTACCTTCTTTTTTGGTACCGCCGTGCTTTTTCACGGTTTCCTCTGTGACGCTCAAGTCCAAGGCACGGAGTAAAGAACCCAAATACATGTAATCAATCTTGCCGCCTCCTGTGGTGTCGTACACCTCAAAGCAGGCTCTGCACTCTGCAAAGAAAGAAAACAATATTTTCATCGAAGAGCAGAAAACTTAGAGTAAACTAGAAGCTAGTATCTTTTCATTGTGTCACTTTGACATCAGTTGTTACGTTGGGGTCCAGTGGCGTACCAACCAGGGGGGCAAGAGAAGTATAGATGCCTCGATCGCTTGTCTAAGATGGCAATATGGTGACAAGCGTTACTGAGTTTATATCACTAATGGTAGCTCAAGAACACAGTAAGCTATATGATTGAAATTTGGCATATGATTCTATCAACAATATCGTAGATATGTATCAGATTTTAGATCAAATCTATCATTGGGTAGACTGGCTGTTCGTTTTTTTCTCTGCGTGTATGTGGACTTGACAATCTGAAAACGCTAAAAGCTAGATAAATAACATGTTGTCTAGTCACCAGACCAAAATTCTCCGAAACTTGGTCCCAAATTCTATACCAAATTGTGTATTTGGATAGAATTTTTGGCCCAAATAGTCAACGGGAGGAGGTATTGTCCCAAAATGCTTACTGGATTCTTTTCAGTATACAACGACGCTCAACACAAAAGGCACGGTATAATGGAACTGTACGAGAAAATAGAGGAGAAAAAACTCCCGCTTTCATATAATTATGACTCGTTAATTCAGAGGAAAGAAAGACAGAGGAAATTCAAATTAAGGCGTCTTGTCTACACGTCATTATTTCGGGATTGATTATGGAACAAGTTTTCCGAATTTCCTTTTATTCTGAGATTAATAAGAAGTGAATGCCTGGGCATGACACATTTCAAAAACTTTTGAATGCAGACAAGCGTATTTAAATTATGTAATGACGGTACATTGGTGATTAAGTGCAAAATCAAGTATTTTATGTTAAGAAAGCACTTGATTTCATTTTAAGATCTGTGCTTATAGAGGTCATCGGTTGTTTGTTAGAACTGCGACAATTTTTTGAAGAAAACTTTGATACCAATCTGTTAGCAAGCATAAATTATATACGGACAAATATTTATAAAAATATTAGATGTAACTATTTATAATTTGTGGCAAATTTGCCTTTAGTTTAAAATGTTGGAAATAGCAATAAAACGTAAACAGTAATGCAATGCATATCGATGTATACTTATGTATCCCAATGGGAATAACTGTTTAGTCTTGGCATATATCATTTTTACTTTACGTCATCATATATGTTATTGTCCTCCATATATATATATTTACTTTCGAAGGGGTTAAATATTTTGATAACTAAATGTGATTCATACATTTTACACAGTAAAAATTATTATATACAGTTTGCACGTATGGTACAGATTAGATGTTATGGGCTTTATATTAAATTATATCGATGATTTTGATAGATTCACAAATTTTTAATGCAGGGAATTACATAATTCAAAATTCGTAAGAACATTCTGAATAATGTTTAAAATATAAAGTTCATAATTGGACATATCGTAAAAAACATTTAAAACTCCAGTTTTAATTTATTCAATTCGTTTAATGTTTTAATTTAATATTCAGTTCCATTATTTAACACTTATAAAAAAATCCCTTATCTATGATTATTTTAAAATTACATAAAGCACATTTCAAATGTATTGATACTCTTCAGAATATTACGTTAAAAAGTTAGGAATTTTTTTATTGTAATTGGTTGATTTCTATGTAAAACGTTTTGGAATAAGTACTGTTTTTCGTTCTTAGACCTGGTGGATCACCAAATGACATATTCAGTAATTCATCTTTCAGTCGAGTATTTTTTAAAGATCTCGTTCTTGATTTAGGAAATTCTCAATTGTAGTCAATCCCTTACTCGAAGGTTGTATTGTTCTTTAATGTAAATAGTTTCTTTTTCTATCCTTAATAGCTGCAGAGGTCTAGATTTAATTTCTTTTTCCTGAAGCACAATCCAAATTCTCTTTACACGTATCCCTTGCCAGATGAAATAGCGAATGAAATTAATTTAATTAGATCAAGATAAAGATTTGTGTTCGTATTTTATGAAAGGGATTAACGTTGTTTATAGGCTTTATTTCTCATTCCCAAATAATTTTTACTGCATAATCTACTGTAAATTATTAAAATTCTAATTCTAAATTTTAAAACAAATCTGTAATTGCAAAAATTAGTAAATTAGATAACATTTGAAGTGTGTGCGAAAGCGTAGATAGATGTGAATGCAAAGAGAAAAATATCATTCACCTCTTCTTCAATTTTCTTTAAAGAATAACGTCAATCATAAACAAACCATCAGGCCCATTAACCCTCTACAGCTCTCTACATGTTTCATTTTGAAAATCACCAAATTTAATTAATTATTAATTATTTAATTTTAATTAATTAATTAAATAAATTTAATTTAATTAAAATTTGTGGTTTCACAGTGAAACCAATGATCGGTAACGGGCTATTTTCCCTTCGAATAAGTTATCATCGAAATGCCATTTAAATTATGCATCTAACTTATAAATATAAGTGTGAGTATTCGGGTATTCAACCTTCATAAAATTCAATATTATTTTCGAAGATTCAATTTAAAAAAATATCAATTTGTGCAAGAACCCTCATCATTTTGTTTCGTTTAGAGATCTAAAGCAATTTAGCACGTGCAATGCCGATATCTTTGTGAATACTAACGGTATTGAACTGGAATTTTTATATAAGTTGACCTATATATATGGCTCGTTATTTATGAAAGAGAAATTACACTATGTTTCGCCCATGCGCAGTAAAAAAAATGCTCAATGTGTGGTTTCACTGGAAAACCAATGAACAAAAGAGAAGTTACGTCTTTCGGCACCTCCTCAGTGCTTGAGAGGCTCATATTTAGAATGGAGAGACCTCGCTGCTCGAAATAGGTCAGCGCAGGTTGAGAAGCATGCGCACCACAGCAGCTGCACCCCGATCTCGAACAAAAGATTTCTCTGATGCACTCGGCACCCAACCGAAAAAGGCGAGATCGTCTGCCATCAGTTAGACGAGACTCCGGGGCTATGTTTAGACGCAGGGAGGGGAAAGAGCAAAACGGGATCCCTTGAGACTCGGGGAGGAACCACAGGATTTCTTTTTTTCTTTTCTCCGGAATGAAATTGGATATGACGCCCGAGGAAAGAAAACATTACTCGTGTTAAAGATATAAAGAGTTTTTTCTTCCGCATTTGATCGGCATCTGTTTCTTTTGATTTAATCAACTGACAATAAAACTTTTAATGTAAATGGTTGAGATTAAAATATAATGGTTTAATTGTGTTTGAGAAATTGTATTTGAGGTCTAATTGTATTTATGAATTGCTTATTGGAAAAAAATTATATATGAAAAGAATGGAATTTCTGACAAATAATTATTCTTTTATTTATTTAATTTTTGTAGAACTGCAATTAACCGTAATTTAGAATAAAGGTTAAAATTATATAAAAGGTTTTTTTTAATGAAATATAGTTCAAACCCTCTTGGTACAATAAATATCACTAGAACTAAAACTCCTTTAATAAACATTTAGTGTAAATGATTAAAAATATAATAGTAGAACTATGCTTGAGCTTTATTCAGTTATTTATCAATCGTTTAGTGGAAAAATTTTATATATTAAAAGATTGAAATTTCTAGCAAATCCTTATTCTTTGTAAAATTATAATTAGCCGAACTTTAACTTTGAATAAAAGTAATATTATACAAAAAGCTTTTTAAAATAATATTAACTTTTATGAAATATGGTTAAGGACATGTAGATGCAGTAAATATCACTCGAAATAAGGCTCTTATCAATAAGACTTTTAGTGTAAACTTCTAAGATAGAAATATAATGGTCTAACTGTGTTTGAGCTTCATGCAGTTGTTCATCAATCATTCATTGGAAAAATTTTATACGTGAAAGATGTTGTAATTTCTGATATATCCATGTTTTAGAGGGTGGGAAGAGGAGTAGAATTATAATTATCTGAACTTCAACTACTTGAATTTAAAAATATCATATAAAGGCCAATTTATAATGGAATATGATTAAATCCTAGAGATTCAGTTTTGGTTTGGGATTTTATGGCGCAAGAACCAATATTATAGGCTATATTGGGCCAAAAAGGTTTTACTTTCCTCTAAAGTTTGTCAGAAATACAACTGAAAATACAACTTTCAAAGTAAAATGCTACAAAGGTATCACTGGTTGTTAGAGGATATTTTAGGAGAACAATAAGTAAACGTAATAACACACTAATTAGTTCAGAATTTTTATAATTTATTTTTTATTTTAAATTAAATCCATCTACTTATTTTAAAATAAAAAATGAATCAATCATTAAATAAGAAATGAGATTTGTAGCGCATTCCTTCTTTTGGTAAAATAAACTTTTAATTTTATGAATATGTCAAAAATGACTATCATTATATACAATTTTTAATTTGTATACGTTATTTAAAATATCTAACTTGTCATCTCTTTTACTGATCAAATAATCCATTCACAGAACACTTTGCTCTATGCCAAATCTTTAACAAATGTTATTATTTCCCTATTATCAAAAGATATTCTCTGATATCTCCACAATGTTGCTACGGTATTCTGAATACCGCGCAACATCGTAGAGATATCGTATGAATATTGTACGTTAGTATGATTGTATATTGACATTTGAGAGTATATTTTGGACCATAAATATTAAATAACTGAAATAAAAGAGAATTTGCCAGCTGGTTACATAAATTTAATCTTCCATTTAGTTATCAAGAATTATAAAATAATCAGAGAGTTTTTTTTTTAAATAAGCTCTTCAGCTTTAATGAAGAAGTTTAACTTAAAAAGCAATAATTAATTTTCAAACATAATAACTTGCACATTTTTTAAAGTTTATCGTTATCAAAATTTTTCACTTCTATTTAAGGTGCTTAAAAATAATGAGTGCAATTGCAAACCCAACACCATCGACATAATATTATTCCATTAATGAAATTTAAACTTTCAGAATATGTTGACTTAAATGTCCTGCGTACGTTCAGAGGAATATTTTTCATTGAAACTCGGATAAACTATGCTTCTATTGAATGATACATAAACATAATGAAAGAGCTTATTATTTCGCAGGAATTATATATAATGCTTCTCTTTCAATGATAGCTATAAATATACATAATTTTGTGTGGATTTATGTTTAATCATGGAAATTAATATTTTTTCGTTGAACATAAAAAATGAAGACTATGAAAACTGAGGTTCCAATGGTTTAATTTTAACGCTGTGGCATTATTTAGAGAAGTTCAGAGAAGAGCATCGTTTATAGGTTTAAGAAGTCAAACTGTCAATTCAAGCCGAAATGAATATTGAAATTCGTATTAAGGTTAAAAATATAATTAACTAGGCGCATTAAGTTCTAAAATAGCACCGAAACTCATAAATTTTCAAACTGTTCACCATTTAATTTTATGGAATTCTCTTAAGTAAATGGTGCCGTTCTGTTTCTGAGTACAGTAGAGTCTCCCTACAACGAATTTCTCCCTATAACGAAATTTTTAATCAGAATGTTAAATAACATTCAAAATATTCTCCATATAACGAAGTTGTTGTCTCCCTATAACGAATTTTTCAGAGGTTTATGTTTTCTATTTTTGTCATTTTTGAAGAAAGTTGATAGTTTCTGTGCACCCAATTCGCTCACTCGTCCCTGTTTCTGGAACCACCCACTCTTAAAATGTGAAAATTTTTCTGAAAATTTAACATCACGAAATGCAAAACAATGTAAAATAACGGAATTTTTCAAGTAAAATAAACGTAAGCACATACTAGTACATATTATTCTCTAAATTGGTAAATTGTCTTAACTTTTGAGCATTTTATTTATACAATAAAAATTAGTATAATTTTAACAAATTTATAATATATATTACTTCATTTTTAATTGAAAGTCATAATTAAATACATTTGAACTTATCACACCCATTGAAAAGTTTGGAACATTTACTTAAATAAATGCAACAATCTCTAATCTCCGTATAACGAAATTTTCTCTATAACGAATTTTTCAATTGGAACCAAGCGATTTCGTTATAGGGAGACTCCACCGTATATATCAAATAAGAAATGGTTCATAAATGCTTTCATGCCGTTAATTACTTACTATTCCTTGAATATTTTATCAATAAAATTTTTAAGTTGATTCTTCTAACCTCAAAAGAGTCTAACGTCATTTAGGGTATTGAGCAGTGATGATATTTCGGAATTAAGAACAATAAAGATTGATTGCGTTAAGATTTTTCTGCCCAGGAAAGTTCTAAATCTAATAAACTCAAGGACCGAGATGAGACATTTTGCATCTATATAAAATTTTTATTCCCTGATCTTTTCCAGGGAAAATCTTCTTCAATATTATTTTAATGTGGTATAAAGAAACTGTTCACATTTTTAAAGAAACTATTTGGAATTTTGTCTTCGGTTGAAATATCTTACACAAAGTGTTATGCATCCACCTGATAGCTAAGAGAAAATAGTAAGCCTACATTTGAACGTGTAAAAAGTTTTAGGTTAAAATGAATATAGCAAAATAAAGTTATTCTTACCCTCGACTTCGTAGCTTTTCAAATCAGCCTGAAAAAGGAAAAAAAATCATTAGTTATATTGCACAATCATTTAGGGAAAGTGAATTTGTAACTTTGCAAAAATGTGACTACTTTATGCAAAGTTTAATCTTCAAACAAAAGTTTTGACTTTAAATTATATCAAATTTCAAATTATTTTGCAAGGAAAATTGCTAAAAGTGCAATAGGTATTGAGTGATATCTTTACAGTATGCATACCTATGAGTTAGATTGTGTGGAAGGCCTCTTCTTCGCATAGGTTTTATTAAGTCAAAGGTACACATTTTTTTCTGATACATTATGATTTTTTTTAAAAAAGAAAAAGCATTGGGTTTAATGAGTTGAATTTTTAAAGCATAAAGATAATCAAATAAATTAAATCAGTAAATAAAGCAAATTTAAAAATTAATTTAAACATACGTTACAAAATTTAAACAATGTTTAAATAGCTCGCAATATGCCGCTGCATACAACAAACAAAAGAAGTCAATGATAATTCAAAGAAAGTAAAAACCACGAAATAAACTCTGATAGAATTAAACAGACAAGGAATCCATTCTAGTCCATATTTTCAAGGGCTAAATTCGAAATGGATTCAAATAGCGAAATGGATTCTTGTTAGCGGTATTATGTTTGTTTTTTCTTTCTGAAAATTCTTTTATTGTTTACTTTTCTTGTTTGTCTTGTGGCTTGGGAAATTTCGGGCTATGAAGAGGCTTTGGTTAGATTCAGGTCAAGCCTCGTACCGAAAAATTTCCCAATTTATTTGAATCCATTTCGAATTTAGCCTATAGCCCTTGAAAAGTGGACTGGAATGGATTCCTTGTCTGTTTAATTCGATTCTATCAGAGTTTATTTCGTGGTTTATACTTTCTTTGAATTATCATTGAATTTTTAAACATTTTCCAATTTTGCCTTTAAGCATCCCATTCTAATAGTAAGCATTACGATTTATCAGCATTTTGAAACAGAGAAGACACAAGTTAGTGGGACAATTTCATAATTGAGTAATTTGCACAATATTAACTTCAAGGCACTGGTTCAATTGCAGATTAGTATTAGAATTGAGCCCTAAGTTTGCAGATAGATAGTCCTTAGTGTTTCAAGTCCATCTCCGAGTAGATTGCTGTGTCTATAATTCATTCTATGTTCTCGTAAAGATGGAGACATAGAACACAGCTAAAAAGGAGAAACGCTATCTGTGGCTTCACAAAAGTCATTCCACTGTTCAAATGCAACGAAATTTCCATCGAGAATACAAGAAAAGTGCCTGGAAAAGTGACACTACTTGCACTTTACAAAGATCATTCCACTGTTCAAGTGCAACGAAATTTCCATCGAGAATACCAGAAAAATGCCTGGAAAAGTGACACTACTTGCACTTCACAAAGGTCATTCCACTGTTCAAGTGCAATGAAATTTCCATCGAGAATACCAGAAAAGTGCCTGGAAAAGTGACACTACTTGCTCTGAACTTGGATTAATCGACGTGAAACGTGCTTACGAGCATAGACATGAACTGATATATGGCAATAACTGATGTAACGATGGGATGAAATCAAAGAGCAGCAACATCAGACATTTGTGAAAAAGGCATATTTAGTGTGGTTCTCTATCTCATAAACATGCTCTTGTGTTTAGTTATATAAATACGAATAATAAATCATTCCTTCGGCCCAAATAATTTATGTTCACTTCATATAATCATAAAGATTGCAAGAAGACTGGGAAAATTTGGCGACATTTCAAATCATTTAAAATTCTCCATGCATATTATTTGTGAAATTAGGCGGTGGTAAAATATCTGGATAAGAACATAATATTGTTCTGTTATCACCAAAGGTGATGTGTTACAAGAATTCACATCAATTTTCATTGCTGAGGAATTCTGAATATCGATGCAGTTCCAAATGAATGGTTAAAGATGTTTATACCATAGAGATGGGGAAAAGTTAAGACAATAAATCTGTTACGACGAATTTAAAAAATTCTCTTTCAAACTTATCGAAATTTTCACAGACAAGAATGACATTGGAATAGTACTTTTTACAGCATATTCAAGAATGACAAAATCAAAGCTGGCATGTTCTAGGTAATGCTTTAAAATTCTTAAAACAAGGAATCAAAATTGTGTTCGAATATTTAATTTTAAGAAATGGTATTGTTTTCTAAATCTGTATCAACGGTGATATTGTAAAAATATAGACTATAAATTTCAACAATATAAATGCAACAACAAACCATAGCGTAAGATTCCAATGATAAATTTAAATCACATGAAGAGCATTAAACACGTAAGAAAAGTTTAAAATAATTTCTTTTCTATCTGAACCATAACATAGATTCTCATTAAATTTAAATAATTAGGAACACATTTTAAGAAAGCATTCAAGCAATTAAAACATCACGCAAGAGTTAATTAAAAATATTCCATCACCTACCATTTTAATTTATTGAGGGTACTTCACCGGTACACAGACACCTACACAACCGTGATGTTAACCACAGAAGTCGGATCAGGAGTGCACCGAGTTAATACTCTTTTCGCTTTTACGATTTCCTTTGGCAGGGGGCGCTCGCGTCAGTCGTCCGAAATAGGAACCGAATACTTCTGACGAATTAGCGGACAGCAGATCATTTGAGACAAAAGAAGGAATGATCGGAGGTCTTCAGCATCCCCTTTCTTCTTTTTTCTTTAGAAGATATATTTAGATTCCTCTCCGTGGCATACAAATCTAGAATTTTTCAAG